>JAANSN010005340.1:0-12663 GCA_036850665.1 Dicranocentrus wangi | reverse complement strand
ATAATAATAATAATAGAAGGAAACCGAAAGACAATGTGGGACTTGTGACGGAACTCATACATATGTAAGCTCACAGCACAGGATTTCCTTTTACCATGTCTCGCATAAGCTCAACAAAAAAAATCACTTCTGGTTGTATGTATATATCGTTGACCTGTGTGTGAAGGAGTGGTGGTACTTGGAGCCGTTTCCTCTGCTGACACAGCATAGATGAAGGCATAGGACACAGTATGACAGAGAGAGTAGTAGTAGTCCCAAAAAAGTACACTGTATGAGGTCCCTTTCGTCGTCCGTTATCCGTCCGTGTGTGTAGTGATTATTATTAAAAGGACGCGGATGTGCGACGTCTGGTTTGCAGCTGCCGTTTCTCCTATGCCTGTTGTTATCTTTCCTTCCTTCATTACCCTCTTTTTAAGGGCTTACACACACACGCAGCTGCTCACATCCACCGAACATTCGGGGCTGGAAATGTATGGGACGGTTTTTTTCTCTCTCTCTCTCTCTCTCTCTCGGCTAGTACCACCATATAGGTCAGGGTATTTTCTCTTTAAAACCGAACATCTGCTCTCAAACGAGAGAAGCATGAAAAACGGATTTCTCCTATGAAATGAGTGAGTAATACGGCCGATTTCTCCGGGTCTTTTTTTTTGTGATCCGAGTTGTTCCCCATTTAAAAATGTTGCGAAATGCCAAGTATGCAGAGTATACATACGTATCGTCGTACCGATTCTCTCTGCAAGGTTATGTTTGTACGTACACAAAAAACGAAGATGGAACGCACACAAATTTATATTTTTTTCTAGGATAGAGTGCCAAAATGTTACGAGTTGGGAGAAATGCATGCACTTGAGATGGTGATAGTAGCAGCATTTTTTTTCTGTTGGAAGTATGTTATTTGGATGGATGGATGGATTGTCATGTCTCGCTTGTTTTTTTTTTTCTCTCTCTCTCTCTGTTCCTTCTTGTTGTGTCTCAATATTCCGAGAAACTGTCTGTCAGGAGGAGAGAGAGAGAGAAGCAACTCTACCGGTTTCACTGACTGTTTCCAATCAAATTATCGTCATCCTCCTAAAAATATATATATACGTTTAGTGCTGACTCTGCTCTGGCATGATAAGGGGGAACGAGAATCTCTGATATCGAGTACTAACAACAACACACTCTTGAGCATGAGAGTACTCTAAAACGACCAGTTCTCCGACGTAGTTGAAACATCATTCATTTCATGCACACATGCATAGATCAGCAGTTAAAAAACGGTTTAAAAGTAGGGAGAGGGTTACACACACGTATCCTTCCTTCCACATACTTTTCGGTGACTAATCCTCCCCGAAATAATATATAATTTTTTAACGGTTAGTTGTAGGCGCAACTTTGTAGCGTGATTGTCTCTCCTGTCAAAAAATTACGACAAACGTGCACTGATCCAGCATATATGAGGTTATATTGAGTGGTGGTGGTGTGGAGTAAAAAAAATACCCGGGGTTTAGCCGGATGTTAATAGGTTGGTTAAAAAATATGTGTGTCCCCTTGTTTTCGTATGCAGAAGACTCCATGATAATAAATATTCTTGGAAAATACACACACACAGGCCACAAGCTGCACACACGTCCACCGACCATCATGTCACACCGAGACTTATATTCTTCTTCTCCACATATCATCAAGTCGTAGCAGTAGTAGTAATAATAATAAAAACCCCCCACCGGAGAGTTTTTTAAGGAAGAAAATGAAATGAATGATCTTTTTGCGGTGACTTCCTTTTTACGATTCTCTTTTTAAAAATGTATGTCGGGTGTTGTTTTTGAAATGAACCTAGATGAACTTGGACACATGTGTGTGTGGCACACCGGGACTTGCGATAAGTCTTATATAGCACACCAAATGTGCGCCATACGTATTGACGCTCTCTCTGTTCCACAATTTAATGAACTGGAAACATAAAAAAGGAGGACTAAAAAAGCATCATGTCGGTTTAATTTCACGCCAATTTGCATACACTTTTTTACCAGAAGAGAGGAGGTTTAAAAGACTCAATAAGTTTGACGGTTTTAAAACGGACTATTACGTGCTCGCAACATGTTTTCCTACAAAAAATTGTGAAAATTAATGTCGTCGTCGGTTTTATTTTCTCGAGAAAAAATAAATAAAGAAATAGTTAGTGCAGAAGAGCAATTTGGCTGGGTATATATGGATTATCCACAGCGATTTAAAAAGTGAAGCCGCTGAGTGGAACAGATACGACCTATTTTGCATATAATTCATCTACGCTCCCCGACCTGATGGCATGCGTGCTCTGGCTTTTTAACACGGGATATTTATGCGCAGTGAGGATTTTATATTATTAGTTCAGTTCTAAGCGCACGGAGGCATTCACTTAATCAGGGCGTAGTCGCTGTGCTTGTCATTGTTGCGCATTGTTGACTTAATCGGCGGTCTATTCACAGAATTAATGATGCTATCATCATGCTCAATAGGGGAAAATGGTTTCGTATTATATGTATGCCCTGACACGTGTGATGCATCAGCAAACAACAAACAAAAAACTTGTATAGTGTGTCGCAATAAATCCATCCCGATGTAAAAATTGGAGTATTTTATTTGTATTTTTTTTGGAATGAGTTAGCATGATGAATTAATCGAATGGATTATTTTGTTTTGAATTTGTGTAGCTGTGTGCCGGCCTGGATGTAACGGCTCGTGTGCAGTACCCAACACCTGCGATTGCCATTCCGGGTGGGAAGGACCATATTGCACCGAGTGCGTCCGTTATCCCGGATGCAAGCACGGGAGGTGCAACAACCCTTGGGAGTGCAATTGCGAGGAGGGCTGGGGTGGGCTCTTCTGCAACCAGGACCTCAACTACTGCACCAACCACAAGCCTTGTCGGAACGGGGGAACTTGTTTCAACACTGGGCAAGGCTCCTACACTTGCTCTTGTCCTGTCGGGTTCATCGGCGCTGACTGCGAGACTCGCGCTGACGGGTGCACTTGCCTCAACGGTGGCACTTGCAGGGTAAGCGCCAGTTATCCTTTCATTTCGTTCATTCTTAATTATGTCACATATTTGGTATCCTAAAATCCTAATTTATTTTCTGATGATGTGTCTGCAGGAAAACGGAACGGCCACGTTTTGCCAGTGTCCCGAAGGTTGGAGTGGACTCAACTGTGAGGTGGCCAGCTTCACGTGCGATAGTATCCCGAATCCTTGTGCCAACGGCGGTACGTGCACAGAAGAGGTGAACAGTGGACAGGCTTCTTGCATGTGCGCACCTGGGTTTGGTGGCGTGCGCTGCGAGACTTACATTTCCGACAACTTTTGCCAGTGCCAAAATGGTAAGACTTTTTATTATTGCACATTCCTCAATACTATTAGAGAGCTTACTGGACAGCAGCTGGCGATGATGAATAATATTTTTTATTATATGCAAATGGGTTGGTATAAAACATGTCTGGTTTCATGTTCGCAGGTGGTACGTGTACGTCTACTGGAGATTGCATATGTCCTGGAACTTTTACCGGTCCAAAGTGTTCGTCAGCGTCTGGAGCAGAGTCTCACGAGTCCAGCGTTTGCTCGGCGGTGGTGTGCGCGAACGGGGGCACTTGCGTGCCTAACAAGCTTACAAACGTGAACGCGCAGTCTTACACTTGTGTATGCCCGCTCGGGTATTCCGGAGACTTTTGCACCGTTCCAGTGAACTACTGCCTGACTCTCCCTTGCGCGAACGGAGGTACTTGCAAGCCGCTTCCCCAGGGCAAGTACAAGTGCGAGTGCCCGAGACACTTTGGCGGACCAGACTGCTACGAATCCTGCGACTGCGAGAACGGCGGAACCTGTGACACTGCGAACGTGTGTGTGTGCCCGGCAGGGTTCACGGGTGCCAAGTGCCAGGTCTCGTCTAACGACACTCACGTCACTCTCGGACTCCAAGACACTAACGCGAACGAGGAGACACTCAGTGCGTCGCATGTGATTCTAGTGGTTTGCGTTAGTGTCGCCACCCCGCTGCTCGTTGTCGTCGCCGTCGCCGTCGTTCTCATCCTGAAGAAGAGGAAGAGGGCCGAGCAGAGGAGAAACGACGAGCTAGCGAGAAAGCAAAACGAGCAGAACACTTTACATTGTGTCACCAAAAAGTGCATCGATCCACACATGATTGTCAACACGTTTGACGACAATGTTCAACCCATGAGGACTAGTAACAAGTGTAGTAATTTGGACCTTAGTTTTAAAGCTGACCAGAACGCCAAGAACTTTGGCAAGTGCGCCGACTTTAGAAATAACAGCAACAGTCAGTTGCATATTCAACAACAAACACAACCCTCCGGTGCGATTGACACTGGACTCTGTAGTAGCACCAGCAATAATAGTCATCCTGCTACCGACCCCAAGTCGTAAGTCACCACCTCCAATCTATTCTCAATTTTCTTGGCGATGGTATTATTGAATAAACTAACCTGAATTGCTTTCTGTTACTTGCAGTGACTTTTATCCAGGAGTGCAGATGCATCAGCAGCACTCTCCGTCGTCGTTCCACCAGCAGTTGCTTCTGCACCCGCAGCAGCAGCAGCAAGGAGTAGTGGGAGCGCCGCTGGTGCGCTCGAACCCGTCGCGCTACTCAACGTATTCGTACCAGCTGGCGCCGTCGTCAGCCACGTCGCTGCACCACCACTTGTCAACGACGGCGCTGCGTAACAGTCTGCTGCTGAACAGCAGTTCGTCGGCGGAGACGTCCCCAGCGTCGACAACGTCGTCGACGTACTCAAATCTTAACAATAATTCACCTGTGATTAATCCCTCATCCGATTCGTCCAGTTGTAAAAACAATAATAATAACAATAATTTGGCAACGGAAGTGTGACACTAATTAAAGAGTAATTAAATATTCCCCCGTCCGTCATATCAATTAAATTATTTGACATTTTTTATACCCAATTTTTACACAAAAAAGTATATAATGCAATGGACGGTTAAAATAATGATAATAATGATATAATTTAGAGAGTACGTGATTATTATATTTTCGACGATTGAACAAAATGTTAGACTAAATATAATTGACGAAGACTTGTTTTACATGAACGAGATAGGGAAGGATGAAAAAGTCTAATAATGATGAAAAATTTTTATAGAGAAGAAGTGTGCACGCTCTCGAAGTGTTATTAAATAATATTATATATTACTTATTAAATATATTATTAAATATTATGATCTCCCAAAGACTGCTCCGTTCCTTTGATAATAATAAATACATATATATATAACATAAATGTAGTGAAATAGTTAGAACAGACTATATTATTCAAATCCAGCATCCAAACAATGAATTTAAAAAAATGTTTATTTTTTTGGTTACAAAAAAACACGTCGAATTACTTATAGTATTTTCTTTACATAAATTTAGTCATGTTTTTTGTACATACAAAACTGTAGATTTGTTTGTTCAATTATTATATATATAGCAATACGTTCGGTTTGACATTTGTTGTAACACATATTGTTCATGTTCAGAAGAGAAGGAAAAAGAGAATGCGTAAAGAAACGAAGATATATTCAGGAAAAACAAAAGAGAATAAAAATTAAATGGACATTGAAATGAAATCTTTGAGAAACTATATTTAATTCTTGTTCCACCGAGACTTGCGATATATGTATTATCTACAGTCTCGCCTCAACACGCTCATTTTCCAGCATAATTTGTGCAAAACGAACAGAGAGAAAATTTCACATAACAAAAAGCAAATAGGGGATTTAGTTGTGGTCGATATGTTGGCATTCGTTAGAGAGGATCGTAATGACAGGGTCCATGATAATTTCGAAAATTCTTGAATTAAGCAGGATCTGCATGCGTGAAATCTCATCTAGTGTTCACTGGAATTCCGGGTTAATGATAACTCCGACTTTATGCATATTATCCACGCTCATTACGTGAGGCATTTTTCGTAATTTGTAAATATCATGCATGCAACGACTCGACTCATATTTGTCTTCTCCACACACTCACAAAAAAAATTTACCTTTCCGTAAACTCCTTCTTCCATCCTTCATTTTAATATGCAATCACCTTCGCCACATTTTTAAAAAGTCGTAAAGAACAGAGTACTACCCAAATGCATATTCATCCTCATCATCAACGAACAAAAAGGCTTCTTGTTCAACACATGCAGTTGCGAGTCTCCAGCTAATCCAGGAGAGTCTTCTGGGATTAATAAATACACAATAATAATGATAATACCATCATCATCATGAGCATATTATCGCTGCTCATCTTGTCCACGTATTATTATTATTATATTTGCTCCTCGCTCGCTCACAACCCTTTTCCCTTCTTGGCCAAAAACTCTTCTCAATCCTATTTTTCTTTTAAAAAGCCTGCCCACTGTATGTAATAAGCTCTCCTGCTTCATGCTGGCTGACTTATTATGCTACTTTGAGAAATATCAGAAGAAGAAGAAGAAGAAGTAGCTATTGTAGAGTGAGTGGTACTACCACAACCAGCACGATTTTATTCTGTGCGAGTGCAACAATGCAGAGAGACTGCTCTTTCCATCATCGTATCAGTATTCATGTTATGTATAGAGAGATACGAGGGAGGATTTCCGGTGGACAAACATAATAAATGGTATAATTAATTTACCTTTTTGGGGGAGCGAGAGAGAAGAGCTTTTTTCTCTATACGCTTCTTTCAAGACGGTGCATTTTATTCCTTCACACACATTCGATACACTATCTCCCCAGCGGATATACGTATGCATTCTGTATAAGAAATTTGTGTGGATCGAGTGTTATTTTTGTGTACACAGCATGCATATTATATATTTACACAGTTGCTATTCATTTCGCCCCTATCTACTAAGCTATAATATAGATTTCGTGTAAAAAAAAGGGGTTTCTTGAGGGATTCTGAATCGTGGATATATGTGGGGCTACTACTAAGGCTGATTCTGATGTGAGTTGGGGATAATATGTGTCGGGCTGATTCAGAATCGTGGATATGTGGGGATAAGGCTGATTCAGAATCGTGGTGGTGGATATGTGGGGCTTTGAGAAGGCAGATTCTAAAAATGTACATCCAGTGGAGTCACGACTTTTTAAGCCATATTAATAATTTACAGTACTCATTATGCATATATGAGATTTTAAGAATGAGCCCCCTGCCACGGCTCCTTGTTTTTAATGCATTTTAACGCAGGATAATTTCTTTGAGCATTTATTTTTAGGAAGTAGAAACACAACAATGGGGCAGGCACATTACGCTTCTCTCTCCTCTCTTCCTTGGAATTTTATGCACTTTTTTAATGCACGCCCCGTCTGTTATCTAACTCTTTAAAAAATATAACGTTATGCATAAAAGTGGTGGTGGTGATGATGATGATGATGATTACTGTGTGACCACACGACACGACATGCATTTTTATGTAAGTGGATGCAGCATGATAGGGAAAACGCGTGTACGGATTACCGTAATTCGTAATATCGGAGATAAATATAACGTTATGCATAAAAGTGGTGGTGATGATGATGATGATTACTGTGTGACCACACGACACGACATGCATTTTTATGTAAGTGGATGCAGCATGATAGGGAAAACGCGTGTACGGATTACCGTAATTCGTAATATCAGAGGGAGAGGAGAAAAAGGGAAGTCATCACCACTCTGCTCTCTCCATTATCACTTCCTTGCATTAATTAGTCAATTTTCTCTGTTTCGATACGATGTTAAGTGGATGGGAATTCTTTAGCAAAATAATATGCAAATATACGCAGGGTGTCTCTTTAAGACTTTGGACAAGTTGCAACAACAACGCGGTGACAGATGCGATGACAGAGTTTATATATCGTCAGTCTCGGTTAAGCATATTATATTTATGCAAAAATGCAAGACTTTGGTTGGGATAGAATGGACCGCCCAAGACATTCTACGCTGCATGATGATGATGATGATGACAATGTGAAATGACAGCATTTACACGCGAACAATGCCCAATTTAATTTAATTTTTCCCCAAAAATGTGTATTAATTGAAAGGGGTTTGAGGAGAATTAGTCGGCAGCTTGTTTCCAGAAAGTCGGTGATAAAATTCTTTAGTAAGATGCACAGCGAGGATTTGTTTGAATTAAAAATTAGAATAATAATGAAATAATTTAAGAAGGATGATAATCCTGAAAGTAAATTGTGGATTGTTGTGTTGTGTTATGTGACCACACACGTGATATTATATTCGTCGAAGCGTTGTTAAAAATACCTTTTTCTAAAGCAAAGAATTCCACGTAAACACAATAAATGTGTGGATGATGGAACAATAGGAGGTTGTGTTAAAGGAATTAACTTTTGAGCGTTATTATTCCAAGATTTAAAAAATGTGAGATCCTGCTTTCCTATTCAATTTGACTTTTTTTTCGCTGAGCACACACACATGCACACAGGTATTCTATTACAAGCCCTTTTGTTCAATGGATCCGAGCAAACAAGGAGAAGAGCTCTCCTTACAACGATTGGTTTGAACATTAGCATAATATATTATATGAGCACAGCCACCACCACCACCGCATTTATTATCCTTTTCCCACTTGTTCACTGCACTTTGCATTTATATTGAAAAATAAGTAAAAATACAGACAAAAAAGCGTGCTCACCCGACCGTTCATTTTGTTGTGTCATTATATTTTATTTTATGTCTTTCTTGATCATCATTCTTATCCACCTTGACTCTCCTCCTCTCCTTACCTCACTCATTTTTTTTATCAAGGTGGTGTCTTTACACCAAATATTTGTTGGTGTGAGGTATTTTTCACTCTCGCACACATACCACCACGAAATATGTATCGCAAGTCTCGCTTAAATACAACAAAATCGAGAGCATCAAAAATGATAATGATAAAGACGCAGAAGAAGACGCGTACGTCATACCGGGCCCTGTAAATCCCATGACATGCCGGTTTTTATTATTATGTACCTGTCGTCGGTAAAAATCCTTTCACATTTCCACGTTTTTCTCACCGTTTTCGCCATTTGTGAAAAGGAATGCACCCGGAGTGTTTGTCTTGTTAATTTCGTCAAATCAGAGTAACAATAATTGCGTCAAAAAGTCAACCCCAAGCGGATTTTAATTCTGAGCCCCGAAGCAACGCGAGATTCCAAACCAATTATTACCAAACTACCACAAAATACAAATTATATTATATAGAAATCGGATTGGGAAGTGGTAAGTCTCGGGCAGTCTCAGTGGTCATAATCGTCATCAGCAGCTGCCTGAAGGTGTGTGTAATAATAAGACTGGAAGCGTCACGACGATTATGAGTAGAATATATTCCCCTCGAGAGAGTCCCATTATGAAAAGAAACGAGTAGGGCTAATCCTTAAAAATGAGTTTCAAAGAAATTCCATAGAAAAGAAACTGATTGACCGGAACGGGAAGAAAAGCCCTTGATGATGAGGATATTCACACGTCGGAGTGCATATACGTATTTAAAAAGTATCCGTCGGAGGATGTCGTGTCCATCCGAGGCTTACGATATATATATATATCGTAAGTCTCGGTCCATCCATGTCGGTCATGGCGTGGCTCCCGATTATTATTATTAATATTGAGGAGAGCAGCGTGTTTGTTGAGAAACCTGCTTTTTGAACAAAGGGAAAAAGTGTCTAAAATTTTTTACGTGTTTTGAGTACAATATCGCTCGTTATACTCGCTCAAAAATTTTTAACTTCTTTTCCTTTGAAGAGGAGAGTGGTGTCGGTAGTGTCCTTTTTCCCCTTTTTAGTAGTAGTAGTGCACCTTCGTGTACCTCATTTCTCTCCTTGACAGATGACACTTGCACACACTCACATAATTCATAACCCGAACGAGTCGTCATCATAATCATCCTGTTTTGTGCTCCTTTTGTTGGCAGGATAGAGCACTCATGCTCATGCGACGAAAGCATTCCAGAGAGTGGTATTAAATAGAGTAAGGAAAATCAAAAAGTCAGTCATCCGTCGTAAAAGACGAAGAGGTAGTAGCATCAATACTATCATGTATATCATCCTTGGACAGGTCTTTTCTCTCAACCAAGAAATCGTCGTGTACGTACTAATGAGGGTTATATTATTATTTTCATATCCAGGATTTTTATTGGAAAGTCAGCGTGTGGAAGTCACAAGAAAACATTTATACATTTTTCCCGAAACCCGTCGTCGACACACCGAGACTTACGATATATATATATACACATTCAGTTTAAGGTTATTTCACATAGTTTGCGTCGTTCCAGTTTGTAAAAAAAGAACATCATTCACATGAAAGGAAGAGTGATTATTATATATCGTACGTCTCTCGAGTGAGTACGGACGGGGTAGTTTTAGTTCATAACCTGAGTCAAATAATGCTATTCCACTTGGAATATCCCCAACTGGGTTATAAATGTGATTTTTTAGTTCAAGAGCTGGCAGTTAGTTGCGCACTCCGGAGCTAGGAGAAAAAACCGTTTCGTTAAAGTTTCTCCACCATTTTTTCCGAGTTTTCCATTTTTTGTTGGGAAATAATACATTTGGACGTGAGATGAATAGGGAATGCGTAATTGACTGATTGCGACTGTGAGATGGACAGTTTATGCTTCTTCTCAAGTCCTCTCAACTCAAATGCACACAAATACTACATGTCTATATGCCTTGTATGCCTATATTTTCTCGAGCGCTTTTCCTTTCGAGGAGATCGAGGGTCAATGCATGCGTGCTAGTTCGACGTTCTCCAGAAGAGACCTGTCTGATTATCTCTCATTTTCTTCAAGTACCCCATTAAATACGTAAGCTTATAATGCTCACTCTTGTTGTGTTTGTGCCCTGATTCTCCTGCTCGCTCACTTCTACTCTCTTTATTCCATTATGCTCAAGGCTCATATAATATGCATCGGTCTCATCCCCGGTTATCCTGTTGGTAGTGTGCTCTAAGTCGCGACTAGGTCAGGCTGCCGGCCGTGCATATTTAAGAATGGTATATATAATATATTAAACCAGTTTTTGAGAAGAAGGGACACACATTCGAGCCCGAGAGAACCTGTTGTAATCTAATTGTATATATAACTTTGTTTAAAAAAATGGGATTATATTATAGGATTTGTGGCGGCGGCGGTTATAGATTGGTAATAATAATAATAATAATCCTTGCTGGGCTAAACAGTGGCGGCTCGACACAGGCCGAGACTTACGATATACACATATATATATCGCAAGTCTCGCAGAGGCTCAGACCAGGAATATGTATGGACAAGTAAGTTGGCTCAGTAAGACTGTATAAACAGACTCGACAAGGAATAGACATTCATGATGATGTTAATGACGGTGATGATGATGAAGCTCATCAAGAAGACAACTAAATACGGATATCTCTGTATGGGCACGCCGTGTCTAATGGAGTAACGCATGCTTTAATTCATCAATTTTGATATACAAAGTGGTTGATAGATGTGCGCTTGGCTCTTTCTTGCGTGGAAAAATTCTTGGCAACTCGGGCACACACAGTTTCAGCAACAACAATAATTCGGAGAATCACACTCTCTGACGTTTTTCTCTGTTCCGAGTCGTTTGAACTTGAGGAGTAGGCAGTCGAGTGAGTGAAGGAATGTTAACAATAGATGATGTATTCAGAGAAAGGAATCCATTCTTCACATGATTGGCTCGCCTAATTGGTTTATATTATCTCAGAGCACACAGAGAGAGAAAAGGGAAGTCGAAAAGGCACATCAACTAACTATTTCGGATTTTTTTCCCTTTCTTTTGAGAGCCTTCTTCAGATTTTCTTTTTAAAACACACGAGTTTATATTGAAGACAAGTTGGCTTTTGTCCTGCACAAGTTGTAGATTTTTTGTGAAAAAAGTCAGTTTCCCACAGAAAACTGAAATCTTTTATTATGCGATATGCATAGCAGCTCACTGAGAAATCATGTTCCTTTTATCGCTCTACGTTTTGTTAAAGGTTAAAACTTTTGTTCAAACTGCGTACAGTATAAAGGAGTTGAGGGTTAAACCGCCTCGCTAGATAGATGCTCAATTATGCGTGCAACTGTAATCATCATTACTATTCACCACTTGAAATGCGTTCTATTCCCAACAACCCGAAGGTACGACGGATTGACTCGAGTGGAGAATTAAGGTAAAAAACAACAATTGAGTCATTTTTTTTTCTTAAAAAAAAGAAGGAGCCACGAGGCGACTATTTAAACAGAGCAGGAGCCTGTTTTTAAGGCTCTTTTGTCAGCAATAATATACATTTTTTATCACTTAAGGAGGAAAAAAGGACAAGTGGTGGTGGGGTGGGTTTTCACACACTTAAAAAACTACTACAAACTATATACTCATCCGACGTTACTACAACTTTTTTAGGACAACAAAAATGTACGTACCCATACATTCCATTAAAAACTGCTACAAATATCTCAGACTGGCTCACGTACTCCCGACGATGGGAATCAACAACAACGAGACTATTTATACGCTGGCTACCGTGTGTGTATGCTCTCTCGCTCATATTATTTCAAAACGATTGGTCCACAGTCAGACACACGATGGTCGTGATTTATGACCTTTCAAATTGTTATCTTTGCTCCTCACTCCTCTCCTCTACGTGACAGCCTGGCATTTTAATTTGATAAAACAAAGACTTCTTTGCGTGTAAATTAATGGCC
>JAANSN010005339.1:0-12665 GCA_036850665.1 Dicranocentrus wangi | reverse complement strand
TGCTTTTGGCCAGTCGTAAATTTTTTTTTCGCTTATCACATCCCTCCCGATTTTCCTCCGAATTGGAGCAGTTTATATATGTGATGATTAAGTGATAACTCGGAAACTCTTTTTGCTCCATCAATTACATATTTTTTTCTCCAGACATCTCCCCCATAAATAGATATACAATTTACACTTTTGGCTATTCCCTGATAGCCAGAACCAGACCATCAATGATCTACGTCATATTTTTTTTCCTCCAGTCAGTTCCTTCAGTTCCATGCTTTATGTGTCAATCCTTCCAGAGTTGCCTCTTTGTGACTGGATCTGAGCAGGGCTGGATAGCTATGGTTCACTTTATCCAGCTGTTTCCCAGTTGTTTCCTCTCAGAGACTGTCAGCCTTTTTGTTCTCGAGCTGAAAGTGGGGAAGGAAGTATAAAAATCGTTTTGGCTGCAAGCTGACAGCTTCTATGTTACACAACTACTTCCATTCCATCCAGCCCAAGTTCATTGAATAATAAAAAAGAGCTATTTTTTGGATGCAACCTTGTAAAGTATTCATGTGCATGATGCACACAAAAACGAGGCCACTTTATGTGATAATGCGACATTTTGAATGCAGCCCGAGCCCAACATAAGTTTAAAACGGAATAAAATTATCTTGACCTGAATATCTTAAAAATTATAGAGTTATTGTAGTACAAGGAAAAAAAGGGGAAAAAGTAGGTTTCTACCTGGAACTACTGGGTTCTCTTTTATCGTGTTCAGTCATGCACATCCGGCAAAAGGATGCGTCTAAGCGAAGACTGATAAAGATAATTTTTTGAAGGATATATAAAAAAAACCTTGTTTGACTACCCAAAGGCGTTTTTTTCTGCCACCACCTACCTACATACCTCCACCCCAAATGTTTCCAGGAATTGGAATGAAAACGAAAGACAAAATTGGGAGTTTGGATTTATGATCAACTCCCTCGTGACTAATATTTGCTGTTACTCAAACAACACTTTTTGCAATTCTAGGTACGAGCGAGCTAGCAGGTATATAACGTATTGTAGTCTTTCATACAAAAAGACAAAGTGGATGGATGGAGTTATGAGTAGCTTTCTCCAGAGGACCATTACAACCCAGCCACTTTCAAACTTTCTCTTTTTTTTACTTCCAGAGTTCCCCTTTATTTTTTCCCTTCCGAAAAAATCTTGAGACTTTAATCTGATTGCCGGCTCACACGCATTTTTTCTGGTATTGAAAGATGCAAAGAGGGAAAGAGACATCGAAAATTACTTTGTTTTCCAAACGCCGCCTGCTACACCCATATGGCACTGTATAAGCACGTCATTTGTCACGCACAAAACGTGCTAAAACACAAATGCAGCAGGACTCGGGCCCCACACACATGTAGTCAGGATAAATAATGACCGACACGGAGTGCCTGGAAAAAGTAGCCAAGAAAAACTTTTGCTGAACAAGCCCATTCTCCATGCACTTTCAAAGGGCATCCTCCCAATCTGAAAGAGAAAACGCAATACATAGTTGTTAATGGCCGTGAACGTTAATTTAGCATCCAACGAACGGAGAAACAAAAACAACCGGCAAAAACCTCTCCTTCGTCGTGGAGTGGATGAGGGTCGGGTGGGAGGAAGATTACATTAAAAATTACACATTTTTCACAAAGTAAAAAGTCATCAACCTACATTTTCATTCAGATGAATCCAAGGAATGTATCCAGAAAAAAGGAAAAACAAAAGCGAGTCGCCCCTTGTAAAAACACAACAAACACGGGATAGTTGACTCGAAAATTAAGTGGATTGCCATTACCATTATTATTGCTTTTTCTCTCCCAACTTTTTTCAGTTTACGGGGAAAAAACGCGGGTGAACTGAATACAGAGAAAAAAAATCCACTCTCCCAAAATATTTTTTTTCTTTCTCCCATGTTTTGCCAGCGAAAATACTTACTTTCTCGGGGAGAAAGCAACAGCAAAAAAAGCAAGCAAGCAAAGCATGAGGCAGTAAAGGAAATGCAGATTTGCTGGCGTCGGCCATTTCTCTCTTCCGCTTTCCCCAGCTCTTCTTTTTTCCTCCTCTTTCTCTCTTTTCGCTCCCAAATAGCAACAATCGCGTATGGAGGTATTGCGTATTTTGTTTTCATAAAAAGTATACATATTCATGTGTATAAAATGTTTACAGGAAAAAAATGTTTGGAGGAGAGATGAGAGGAGTGGTAGTGGAATGAGAGAAATAGAAAAAAAATCTGTGTAAATCTGGCAAGGTACTCTTGGAACTGCGTATATATGGGAGGTTGACAAGGAGGGTATTCATATTGTGAAATCCCCACCCATTCATTTTCTGCCACTTTTCCCCTTTTCAAAAAAATTATCCTTTATCAGCACCAACAAATGAAGAAGAAGAAGGAAAAAACATTATTTTTTTTGTTAGACCATATTCCCTTGATCCATATATTATGCCTATGCCTACATTTGTCAGCAACGAATCTTTGTCCGAAAAAGGGGAAGAAAAGGAAACAATATATTTTTTGTGGGGATTGGACAAATGCAAAATATCGCTGCTAAGACCCTTTCTGCTCCTGCCCCTGCTTTCCTCTACAGTCAGCAAATATATCCTATTTTTTGCGAAAATCTCTCCAGATTCATGTCTTTCATTAAGAGCCAAACAAAGTTTTTTTTTGTATTCAGTGACCTGCCAAGTGAGAGCCACGAAAAAAACCTAATGTTTGACCATGCATTCTTTTTTTTTATGGATGGCGGCAGCAGCCCTTTGACTTTTTCGAATAAGCCCCGATTCCCCCGGTTTGAGTGACTTTTTCCCATTAAGATACATTCATTCATGTCATTTCGGCTTACCTTGAGTTTCCTGAGAAGGGAAAAAATCCAGTGACCGCGCGGACGGGTGTAATATATACACACACACAGTCGCCGGCAAATCCTCCGCTCGTAAAGAATGAAAGAAATCAGAGGGTTTTATGCATTCGTCTTGTAAAGTTGACTTCATCCAGCAGCACTGGATTTCCACCACCAGTCTGTTTTAGTGATCCACCAAAATTGACTTTTTTCCCTGAATCTCTCCGCCCGCGCTTCCTCCCTCCCCAGCAAGATGAGAAATAACAAATCTATTTGTCTCATCCTTCTTCAATGTGAAATTTGCAACAGTCAGTGGCAGCCGCAGCAGAGCATCAGCATCAGCAGCAAAAGTTATATGTGCATTTCACCACCGGGTGTAACCCGCCACCGCCGTCCTCTCCTCCTCTAACTCCTCCAACAATAATATATTCCCTAGTTTGAAGTTATATACATTTTTGTTTGTACCTTCGTAAACACTACTTAGTTTTGCAATTTCGAGCTGGGAAATTTACAATTGGCAGGGTCTTCCCTCACACACTCGGTACACGGGAGCAGCAAGCAGCACTTGCCCATTTCCGTTTGTCCCAGTCCCTCGATCTCTTCTTCTCTGCTACAATCTCTTTTAGAGAGAACGAACCCGGAGACACCATTTTTGGGTGATTCATTGCTCTGATAGATCCTCAGCCAGCAGCCTTGTGTGTACACAGTTTTACCTCATCTGTTCCTCCTCTCCAGACGAAGAGAGGAAAAACGCCAGATATTCTTGTATGCACCATCACCACCAGAAGCTTGAAGCGTTTTTGCAGGAGCAGGACTACCAACTAACAAATCAAAACAAATGTAGGATGTGTACGTGTCTCTTGCCTCTTGCGAGCCAGCATAACGGAATATATATTAGGACAGTTGAAAGCACATATATTATTTTTACATCCCCAATATCCAGTCGTCCTCTCTCTCTCTCTCTCTCTGCTCATGAGTTGCTTTTGTCCTGACACAAAAAAAAACTTTCTAATGCCAGTCCAACTTTTTTTAAAGTTATTTTGTAGTTGAAACAATGCACCACTGTCAGACAACAACAAGGGATGGGAACAATAATAAAAAACCAAACGCTTCGGCTGGAACAACAAACTATACGCATATATATACACTACGGGAAAATTGTGGACTCGTTGGAATTCCTGGAGAAAAGAAATATATTCTGAAAAAATGTAACATTTTTCCCAGCAAAACGAAACACTTCTCCTCCTCCTCTTCCTCAGTTTTGATATCCTTCCCATGTTCGAGTTGCGTATGACAAGGGACATAAAAAGTGTCTGGGAATTTCATACAAAAGACTAGAAAAAACCGGAGGAGCAATAAGAAACCAGGATCATTGCTTTTCTCTCCGAGATGAGATGTGAGATTGCATCTTCTAAAACCTATCATGGCTGGATACATTTGCAAAAAAAGAGTATTGAGATGGGTTGTGGATGATGATTATGATGGTGATGTTTCTATTTTTCTCATGCAGCTTTTCCTCTACCCATTCTCTCTCTGTCTCTCTCTCTCTTCCCATTTCTTTCCCATCATTTTTCCCTACATTTCACATTATAATGGTACATATATAGCTTTTTGCTGATTTCAACAAATAAAATATCTTTTTTCTCTTCGAGTTCATATTTTTCTCCCACAATTTCTCATGCTTTCAAAACTAAAAAAATGGGTATTGAACGAACGAATGGGGTGAACAACAACATGGATTCTTCAGCAGGTTTTTCTTATCTTCATTCATTTTTTTTTCTTCTGGAGAAAAAAATACAACAAATTGTGATAAAATATGTAGAACATTATAATCCACTTTCAAGAGACCTATTTTCTTGCTCAGTCCCATAAAACTTAACTCACAGAGAAATCGGGTTGGTAATAGGAATACAATGCGTTCTTTCCCTCCACATGTATCCCCATTCATTCTACTCACAATCCCAACGTTCCAGTCCCAACTTGACTTTTTTAGTAATAGGGAGTTTTTGAGGAAGGGATGTAGTATGACAGGTCCGTCAGAAATTTATATCTGCCTTCCTTATTCCACCACCCGAGGAACGAGTGAAACACTTAAAATTTACATGTTTTCCCATTATTCCCCGTTTGTATCAAAATCAGAAAATATTTGGGTTAGACTTTGAGGTATCCACTGGGGAAAAAGGTCATTTTCTCTGTTTTTCGGCTGATATTTATTGACTCGGAGTGCCATAACCAAGGGGGGAAATGAAGTGGTAAAACCAGAGGAGAATATTATATGGAGTTGTTGGGCTCGGGGAAAAATGTTGTTATTTATGCGCAATTTGAATAATACTGCGATGGAGAAAAACGGAGCTATATATTTTGCATGGGATACCCTACACTTAAGGGAATTTCCGGGAAAATTGTTCATAGTCGTGATTTATGGACACTGTGTGCTACTGTTAAGTGTGTTTATGTTGAGCAACGTCTATAAATGTAAATAAGGAAATGGTAATATACTCAAAATAAATTAACAGGTTGCATTTCCCCTTTTTGATACATGCCTTGTTAGCAAGCATACTGACTGCATACATATGGTAGAGGAAAAGAGCATTTTGCTGTTGCGAAATATATGGTAATTAAGCTCGTATTCGGTTCGATGCCACCGTGCCAGCCAGATCCTACTGCCAGTGTCATTTAAGAAGGGAACAAGTTACCGGAGCCGTACGTAGCCCGTCATGCTGCATGCCGTTGCTTAAAACCCGTTGTGATCCTGGAATCTGGATTTTCCTCATTTCATCAAGATTATGTAATGTGGTTACATGGTTCTACTAGTGTGTGGTGATGGTGGATTCGATACTGGCACAAAGTGGCTCTAGTCGGTCGTGGCTCCCATTTTACTCCACTTTGTAATCCCCTTTTTACCCCAGAAAAAAATTCCGCCGGCAAAAACATCTCTCTCTCCTCCTTTTTATGTGGTTTTTCGAAAAATCTGCTCATTCCAAAATCCTTTTTTGTGCATGCATGCACGGATGGAAAAAGCAGAAAACAAAGTTGCCATAATCATGTCAAATGCGGGGAACATTCCAAATTATTTTACATTGAAAATGCTTGCCGCGGACCTAGTCAGTCGTGCCTCAACCCCAAAGTTATACACACATTTCGACACAATTTCTACCCTTGAACTCTGCTGCTCGCGCATTTTTTGCACTTATTGAGAAATTACTTTCCAGTCGCATAACGTCAAAAACAGACGGAACCTTTTAAACTAAAAGTATTTAAATAAACCACATCTTAAGCCATTTTATACAAGGGGAAAAATCCTTTTGATGGTCACAAGTCGCAACCCTTTTGCGGATGACGATGATGATGATGAAGCCGGCCAGAGAAGCTGAATTTTTAGATGAATTCTGTTACGAAAGGAACATTTATTTATTCAACTTTCCAAAAAGTCTTTTTTGAAACTAATATTACTCCAGATGTAAAGATTGTTAGCGACATTCTCAAAAACTTTTTTTTCTTGAAACCTCTCACACTCACTCCCGGAGGAAAATTGCAGAATTTTCGCATTCAGAGTCACTCACCAGAAGAAGAGGAAAAAAGAAAGACATAATATATATATTTGGAGGAGGAGAGTGAAATGGGGGAAATGAAAGTCAAGTTGTTGCACCCGCGATACTATCAAGCAAGCCAGCCAGGGTATAAGCCGTAAAGTAGCATCATCTCCACATCCACATTGAGGTTTTTGGAGTATATATATGCACACAGAGGGTTTATGTATTTTTTTTTGAAAGCTTATATCTCGCCTCGTGGCTTTCCAATGGTATAAGCCCTAAAAGTTTCGTTTTTCTTTTCCGTTGCTCGATACTCCACTAACACATATTACACGAGTACGGGGAATGCCTTTAGCCAAGCAGATTTATGAGCTCCGTAAAATCTACAATTTAAAGGGGTGGAAGACGTACATAACGTAAATTGAAATGACAGAGTGATTCCCTATATAATTTTCTCCCATTTTCCCCCATTCCCAAGCACTTCCATTCCATTTTTGGCTCTCTAAGTCTCCAAGTTTTTCCCATTTTGTAGTTCTTTTGCAAGATAGAGAGAGAGAGAAAGCCGAGAAAAAAAAGTCCGTCGTCCGAAGTGTTTCCTTTTCCTCTTCATCTCGGGAGTGAGGGGCGCGCGGGTGAGTGCTTTTGAAAAACCCGACAACTTGACACCCTTCCTTTGACCTTAATGACAAGTCTGGAAGGAGGAGTCTAATAATATGCATGAGCAATGTGGAAAAGTGTTTAATTCGCAATATTATTCGGGAGGCTCTTTTCTCACGAAAAAGGTGGGAAATGGGGAGCTCCCAATTTTTGGGAGTCAGAAGAAGAAGAAAATGGTAATGCAATTAGCTCTCCTGTTCGTTGCTCCTCCACCTTTGCGAACCCCGGTTTTTCAACTTTTTGTGCATAATTCTATGGCAAAAATTGCATTAGCGGAAGAGGACAAGAAAGGCGTCGTGAGAAACGACTTTTTCGCAAAAATCATCTAAAATGAGGTTACTCCCTTCGTGATGTGAGTACGGCACGACTGAGCAGAATTATGTTCGAAACCGTGACAAAACGGAGGTTTTTACAAAGAAACTAGACGCGTCTTTTCTTGGAATACCTTGTTTGTCACAAGAAACGACTTGGGGATGGGTACTCTTACGTCTTATTTAAAATTTCTTTATTCCTCTTTTTGTCTTTCGACTTGGGATAAATAAAGGTTTTCTCGGAAAATCAGATGGTATATGTAACCCTATTATCTTCATTAAAGAATTGAGCTGGAGAATTAGATGGTGTGCAAAACGTGCCAAATATAATACTAGGCATTTAAAGCGGAAGAGAAAAACTGGGATTTTGATAGGATTACGTGTAGCATGAAAACCATGACACACATTTCCAAACCCTTTTTTAGCAGGAACCAGCAAACCTGCGCCTTTCTCGGAGTAATCACGTTTGAAAAAAGGTGGCATGGCATAGTCTATATATTAGGCTATTATAATAGAAATCTATATATTTTATGTGGATATATACTACTCATTAACAAATCTTACCTTTTAATTAACAAACTACGCCTTTCTTTTGTCGTCCATTTTCCAGGGTATTTGTTTTTCTCGCGAGGACGTCTGTAAATCCGTTTTTCAAAGCTGGAGCGTGCAACGCAAACTATTAGGCTTTTCCCTTCAGCAGCGTTTGAACTGGAATCGAGTTGGTCTCTAATATCCTGAAAGACTGGAGAAGGACGACGGTGCGGTGCACCCGGAGAAGAGGAACACGACGAGATTAATGCAAGTTAGCGATATTCAAAATAGTGACTAATGACCCCTCTTCAAGGAGAAATAAAGCATAAGGAGCTGGGAAATTACAGAGAGTTGGGACGTGTAGTCGAAAAAAACTGAACACTTTTTTGTGACAAACTTTCAAGGTGAAAATGTGAAGGGTAATATTAATATTCCTAGAATTGTTATCGGTATAATTATGATTTTCAAGGATAGCGGTGGTAATTTTATTCTGAAACGGGCCGTAATTGAACTCCTTTTAAAAAAACAAAATTGCGCATAACATGCTATCAAGTTTCCAAGTATATGTATATATCATCCAGCACATCTCTGTTCACCTCGCCTATTTCCAGGCGGCGTTCCGACCAGAAATAACGAATTTCGTTCCAGGGTAGATGTTTTAATATATTTCACTAATGATTTCATGAAAATAATAATCCCGTCAAAGAGGTTCCCTCTTTTGTAAACATAACCTTCCCACGCTCTAACAACTTTTGATTTTGAAATTATATTACATCACACACTCACATCATCAGCCCCCCAAACCGTCCCCCCTATCCCCCAAAAGTGGCTTTTTATTCATACGGCACAATGTTTTCAACGTTGATATAAATAAAAAGCCCATATCTTCTGTAAAAAAATAATATTAACTATAAAATGTTCCTTTCCCTTCGAGTCCCTACCACTGCTGGAAAATTTTCTCCAGAAAAAAGACTACCCCACAAAGGAGCCTTGCTCCACACAAAAAAGGACTAACGACGTATTTTATGGACACGCTCCCGTGCCGTGCATGGTCCACATATGTGAAAAAGTGCTCCATGCTAGCAACTCATTGAGATCAAACGTAAAAAAGCATTTAACTTTTAGAATCAAAATCTGTGAACAAGCCGCTTCTGAGCACTTTTTACACTCGCGCGTCGCAATCGTCGAGACTGGTGGAAACCATTCGGTGTGTTTGTGGCCGTGTTAAAAAATGTGAATATGCATGGAACTATGGGAAAGTGAAAGTGAGCCCCTCATGAAATAATCATCAAACATATAAAGGAGAACTGGTTCCAACTGCGAAAAGTTGCCTACTTCCTGCACGAAACCGGAATAATATTCTCAAACTCATACACCTCCTTTCAGTCTCCATCAAAAATTATATATCATCTCCTTCAAATAAAAATACAAACTTTTACACTAAAACTACTGTTGTAATATGGAACAAAAAAGTTGAGCAGAAAAAGGATAATAATATTCTTCCGGTAGACAAAAGAGACAATGACAGTTCCGAAGTAATTAAAAATATGACGAGTCCTCAAAAACAGTTAATATCCTGGAATAATATCAGTTGCTTGAAATAATAAAAAAAATTCTATATACGTACGTACACCGTACCGTACCATACATTCGTACATAGCACGGGTTTTATAGTGACCGATAACAAAACAATAAAACAATAATTGTCTTCTTTTTTTTAATGCCGTCAGTTATCTTAGCATTAACGGTCCCATTATTATACTCATCGAGATTATGATCCGCGGAGGAAAGCGCAAGTTTGATAAATGTGCTGTGAAATATAATTTCCTGTGTTTATCTAACAACTTAAACTTCCCATTTTGATCCTTCAATTAACCCATCCAACCGAGAAGAATGATGAGCCCATCTTGGAACATTTTCAACTTCAGATTGCTCTCCACGCTCAATATGGAGCCGGCCCGGATCCTCCTTTGCTTTCTCATCCTGTTTAACGTCTCCTCGGAAAAGGGTGAGTAAAAAAACTTCTTTTTTTTTGAAACTACCTACCTACTTGTTTTCATATGGAGAATGTTTTGTTGGAGAAATAAGGGCAACATTGAAAAGAGAAAAATGGCATTGTCCGCATGCCCCGTTCCACCTGTATCATCGGGGGGAAAACCTAGAGTATATTTTTTTTGGCACCATGTTTATCAATCACTTTAATGGTGATGCCGATGGAGTCGTCGAGTGTGGAGTAATATAGCTTCAATTTTTCTAATGGCTTCCTGGCTCCCGTAACTTGGGGAGCTTGGGCAAGTGAAAGTTTGCTTGCAGTACGTACGTGCAGTTATTATTACGATTACCGGGAACGGAAGTGCTAGCAGAGATAGTGAGTAGATCATGAAAATGAAGGATGATGATGGTGATCATATATCGAGTGTTACAAAACAAGAACGCGTATAGCGTGCCAACCTCCATCACGTCAATTACCAATTTTTGGCTTCATTATTCACAACTCACTTTTGACATTACCTGCTCATGTAGTTCCTCTTCCGGCTCGGTTTATTGAATTTTTCAATGTTTCATTTTTCGCCCAAGGGGTACAAAAAACAGCCAGGAACATGAAGTAAGTAAGTAAGTAACTTTTAGGTACACACATGCATTCATTACCTCAGCAAAAAAACAAAACACTATACGGTACGGACAAAACAAAAGTGCTGTTTTGCATTTTATTGAATTACACCACACAGACATGCTATATTTTTCTTGCGTAGGTAGGATGTAAACGCTGGAGCAATTTCGCTAACATGCAAAAAGTGAATCCCAACTGAATTTAATACTCTTGAGATTATTCGCAGACAAAAGGGGAGAGGGAGAGAGAGAGGTTGTTGTGTACTTTTTGTGAGTTACGCAAAGCAGAGTGGGTTATTAGCAGAGAGGGGAGGAGGAAATGGGGGAAAGGAGAGTGCATTTTGAGGGAAAATTACATTTTGCACTCGGTCATTAAATATGAGAGAGCGGATATGTGATATGCAGTGTGTCTGTGTTGAGAGAAATTTCCGTGTTTTTTTTATTCCAAAAGTGTCAACGGTTAATTGGGTTTTGAGGCGATAACAAAGATGCGCCAATTAGAGTAGAATTACACTATTTCTCATTACACTTTCGTACTCTGAAGGAACCAATANAACAAAGATGCGCCAATTAGAGTAGAATTACACTATTTCTCATTACACTTTCGTACTCTGAAGGAACCAATAACAAAAAGTTGGAAGCTCAAGCATGGCAAAAAATATATTGGAGCAAGTCTTGGCAGTCATATCCCGTCCCCGTTCTTTCCATCCCTCCACTTTCTCCCAACCTTCATCCCCACGAAATATCTTTTAGAATATCTGCATGAAAACTAGGTTGATTATCCAGCTAGGGAATAATGATAACTTCAAAAAACAGACGCTTCCCATTTCTGCAACATCCGTAGCAGCTCTAGTCTTAAACCTACTTCCTACTTTTTTCCAGAATATAAGCCCAGTTCGTATTTTTAAGTAAACCATGGCGGGTGATGGCATTCTTTTCCAAATTATATGTTTCTTAAGTTCGTTCAATCATCATCTGTATCTCATGTCACCCTCATTTACTCCCTTTCCCAGTCCCCACATTTTGAGATGGTGGGCGAGCGATGATGATGTGTTGGAGAAAAGCGTGTAAAATGGTATCATTATCCTCACATCCTCTTTCACCGTCTTTGTCACCATATTAATGACAGTAAAAGATACTTTATTTATACGCATATAATACATACAACACAGGAGCAAACACACGACGAGATATAAATGTATAAACCTGCTTTTTCTTTCTTCGCCCAAGTAAAAAAAACCTCCGCCGCAAATGAGGGAACACACTCCTCATGTTTCACATAATGGCAGTTGTTTACCACTCGCCGTCCTCTGAAACGCAACGAACTGTAAAAGTGAAAGTTTTTTTTCTCTCCCCAAAAAAAACTTATATTCTCCACCTCCTCCTGTAACGTATGCACGTACACATATTTCTCTGGCGAAAGCGGCGGTTGTAGCACCAGCTTATTATGATGACAAGAGGGCGACATTTATGTCCCTTATGAAATCTTTATTATCTCACTTGACTAATGCGCTTCCAGGACGAAAAAAAACACTCCATTTTTCTTGGCATCTTTTTTCCACGACCGTACACCACACCACACCACCATGAGCCCCACAATCACATTACTTTTGTATCTACATTCTTCCAAAAAATGACTTGTTTTCCCGACTCAATTTACTGTGTAATATAGCTCCTCTGAAAACAAACATGGCATAAAAGATTTTCCCATTTTTCGCAAAAAGTTTTTTTCCCTTCCTTTCGGGAGGGGTTTAAGTGGAAAATCATCGTTAAAAGTTGGGCACTCCATCTTGCCCATTTTCTCCCCTCACGTTCAAAAACTAGTGCCGATTTTAATGCAAGGCATTATCTCGCCGAGATCAGTGTGAAAAATGAAGCCAGCAACTTGCAAAAAAGTAGGGAAATTGGTGATGAGAAAGAGAAAAGTCGGAAGTGTAATTCTGGTATCATGCCCTAATAAATGGGGACTACCTATCCAACACGTATTTCTGATATCTTCCCTTGAAAAAAAAGTTTTATTTTTTTGCCAAGGTTCAAAAATGTTTATTTTTGTGTTCCATGATATACTATATGCCTATCCATAATATCATTGATCTCCAACTGGAGTAGAGGCTCGTTGGGATGGTGGAGTGGAGTGATTACGTAAACATTTTTTATGTTGGCATGTTTATGCCTGATTA
>JAANSN010005338.1:0-12666 GCA_036850665.1 Dicranocentrus wangi | reverse complement strand
CTGCTTTCTTAAAACGATATGATGGATGAAGTTTTGTGGGGAAGGAGTGAGTACCTAGGTTTAGGCTGAAATACTATATTACGATATGATATATAGACTACTACGCTTCGTTCGGGTTACAAAGAAGAGCACATATTGAAGTGGACTTGGGCTCTGCTTCAGGAAAAATTTTCTTTTTAGTGACGTTGCGTCTGCAAGATTTAAAAGCTTACGATTAGAGGGTTGTACTTGTACAACCTTGTACAAGACTCTAATGCCTTGCGAGCGTGTGTGTAAGCAAGCTTGGGTTTATTTTCTAGACAAATCTCTTGCCATATAGTAATCACCACTTGTTGTTGAGTCCAATCCAGAAAAGATGGACTTGCACTTGTGCATCTCATTTGAAATGCAGTGCATAAAGTGGCACATGATACGTGTATGTTTAGTGGAATCCTCAATCTTCTTCAAAGTCCTACTTTTTCTTGGTACGTGCACATCTTTTTGCACAAATTTTACAAAACTGCCCACACACGCCTCGTACGTGTACATTTAGATTTGTAGAAAAACATGTGCTACACTGCATTCGCCAACTATTAGAATCGAATGCAAACATTTATCATTATTTGTTCTATATGACTATTGATATTTGCTACTTCAATATTTCCAGTAATATGGGACGCCGCTTATTAATTAATTACATAATATGTACGTGACTTAATACGTAGATGGATTGAAGAAGGGTGTGTTTTATAGCATGAGTGCCTTTATTAGCCAGAAATTAACCGAATAAACTTGCAAGGAAGTGGGTATAAAAAATCCTGGTAGTAATAGATAAATATGCTAAAGTCATATTCGAATGGTCAATGATGTCAAGCTCCCAACATGCGTTGTCAATAAATGAGTANGCCAGAAATTAACAGAATAAACTTGCAAGGAAGTGGGTATAAAAAATCCTGGTAGTAATAGATAAATATGCTAAAGTCATATTCGAATGGTCAATGATGTCAAGCTCCCAACATGCGTTGTCAATAAATGAGTAAATGTTTTATACCTTTTTTGAATCTCAAAGAAGGATTGACGATCGACAGCAGCGGCGGCGGCGACCAAAAAGAAAATGTGAATTCTTTATGGGAACATTTTTTAAAGGAAGCACAAGGTAAGGTTAGCGTATGGGTGACTCCATTCCCACGTTCGTTTTACGTTTTACCAGCAGTCATCATCATCATCATCTCATCATTTAATTTGAAGGATGTATTGAGAAGGTATTTACTTGAGAAATGATAGCAACAACACACCATGATCAACAACACATTTTATTTTGATGTAGATTCGCACTTTGTCGTTTACGTGTGGGATCGCGCACACACATTTATCTCCTTTTTCTGAGAACTTGATAGTGAAAAAAATGATGAGGAATGGATAAACGAAAAAATCCTTATCTGGATCGGGAGATGATATATACATGATGATGGGGATGACGGTGATGTATGATATTATGATTAGGCCAAAAAAAACTCTTTTGTTCTTTTGCCTTGTGCTTTTTTTTCTTAAACAATTTTTTTATCACGTCGGCTTTTACACCTACAACCACACAGCCTCCAAGAACGCCACCTATAATTTGCATGAATTGGCTTCTCCCAATTTCGGACATTTTTTCTCTCTTGAAGGAGTCGCTCTGTCATAATCATAATTTTATTTGAGAAATTGAGGGAAAAAAGAGTTGATAAATTTAGGGACCCTTTGTGTTGCAGTAGTGTCCAAATGGTTGCAGGTATTGCAACAGGCTCATTCATTGTCAAGTTGTGAATGAACGGGGGTTGTTGGTAACGGGGTTTCGCAATATGCTCAGCTAAATTTGGGATTATCATAATCATGCCTCCCATTCCCATTTGGTCCACACGGGTTTATTATGATGATCGATGAGGAAAGCTCGTAGGGCTTTTTAAGGCTGGTTTTGACTGCGCCTCCAATTTACAACACTTGCGACTATGCTTCTACTAATAATAATACTCCTTTTTTCTTCACATCTTTAGTAACGTATTTGGCGCAAAGGTAAATTGGTCTAAATGGCTAAGCTAATTATGCTAATTTGCCAAGTACTGTATCCCCAGTGGATGCCAAGCTAGCCAAGCTTTTTCGGTAATTTGGTAAGCCTTTTAGTTTACATACAATCACGTTTAGAGAAAAAAACAGGATACGCGCGTTTGACCATGCCAAATAGGAATTTTCCTTTTTATATATACCTTCACATAATGCAAAAGAAAAAAAAATTGGAAGGAGGTTCGCATCTTGTTTTAACCAACAACAAGTGGTCCACTACCTAAATAAATCGTTTTTTAAACGTGCTTACGAAAGTAAAAGAGATGAGGCAGTGCGTGCCCAAAGAGCAAAGCAAACCACCACCATTTCACCAGCTAATTGCTCACTCTCCTGAGGTCATTCAACACTGCGCGTCGTTTAAATTGCATTGCAGAAAGTCAATGGGAAAGAAGAAGAATGACACGGCAGAAAGACGCGTTTAGTTTTTAGGAATGGACACGGTGCGTTGCATGCAGGTAAAAAAGGGAATATTATAGTGAATAATATTATCGTGCCCATCTTGTCAATGTGAAATACAGGAACATTTTTTATTAGATGCTCGTATGAGTCGATGTGAATGTGCATCCATATAAGATGAGTCGGCTTTGACAGTGAGATTATGAATGACATAGTTTCCAATGTTCAATGCTCTCTGTGCAAAATCCCATGCTGTACACGACACAAACAATGCCCCTTGCTCATCATTATCGTCATTATCATTGTCATAAAATAACTTTTTAATTCTGTGGGTCTATGTACTACGTGTGGACGTGGCTCAAGTGGTTAGTCCACATTTTTTTTCTACTGTTGGTAGTAGTATACGCGGTCTGGCTGGGGTTGCCTTTTCGAAAGAAAGAAAAAAAATATCAGTTGACATGCTTGGCTCATTTCTATCGACGCACACATGGCTTATGATGGCTTTCATTTTTTGATAATTTTTTTCATGCATACAGTCAATAATGCAGTCAAAGAAGTATGGGAGTCAATGTTGCTGCCGTGGTCTGATTGTCTTCGATTGTTTCACCGCAAAACAGCATTGTGGGCTGCTAAAAATTTCTCGCCACAGGTGTGTACTGATGTGAGTATACGCAACAGATTATACGCTGCTTCCTTGTTGAGTAGTATCGGTGTGTTGTATGTACCAAGAAAATAACTACCTAGTTAATAGGATACTAATTATAAATGGATTTATCTGGGTAGGCGATGGGAATTTTTGATTATGATCCAACACCACCACCACCGCGTAACAACGTTAGTGTTAGTAAGCAATTAACTCTGTTACATTGTATATCAAATTGAATCATTTTTTGTAACAGTTGGTTCGAAGAAATGAATGAAGAAATAGCGCGCGAGCGAGTGACATAAGACGAATATTTATGACTAACTGCAAGAGAAGAATAAGAGTTTGATGGATTAGCAGTGGACAACAAACTCACACGTATTTTCCTTTTTCTTCTTTTTTTGGCCTATCATATTTTTTTAGGATGAGCTACTTGAATGATACAAATTACATACATCCTGTTCAAGTGTAAAAGTAAAGTAATAAATCTTGGCTGAAGTGCACACACACACCACCACCACCACCACCCAAAAGACCAGAGCGAAATAAATTGCGAGATTTAGTTGAAAGCAGACAAATGCGCAAAATGAAAACATGATTTTTTTTCTTCTTGAAATTGTAACAGTTTCAGACAAGTTAATAATGGTAACAGTTGAAGAAACCAGAGTTTTCGTTTCAGTTACAACACCTTTTTCTCTTTTTTTAGGGAAAAAGGTGCGTTGTTTTTTTTGCTTCTGTTTTGCTTGTGAATGTTCATGCTCCGGTTGTTTACAAAAGTATGTAACATCATCTCCTCCTCCGCAAAAAAAATAGTTAAACGTTAGGAACCGAACGCGAGG
The DNA here is from genome assembly GCA_036850665.1 of Dicranocentrus wangi. Classification (NCBI taxonomy): domain Eukaryota; kingdom Metazoa; phylum Arthropoda; class Collembola; order Entomobryomorpha; family Entomobryidae; genus Dicranocentrus; species Dicranocentrus wangi. The sequence goes on along the minus strand of JAANSN010005338.1, from coordinate 8,709 downwards.
ACTGTTTGTAGCAGTTATTGTAGCAATGGTGTAAAAGCTCTTAGAAAAATGCTCGGAATTATTTTGAACTGAGGAGGGTCTCGTCGTTGAACGTAGCGTGTAATAATGACTGTGATTTTGACACCTGTAACTCCTACTGACTGAATTTCGGTGAGATACTGTCAAGGTGTAGACTATAATTTTAACTGTGTTCGAAAACTGCACAAAATTGGAGGTTGTTTGTTTAAGTGGGTCTACCGTTGTACACGCACGTGGTTAGTATCAAAGGGGAAAAAATTCGATGCGGAAGATGGAGTCGACGTAACAGAGATATATAGCACAGCAGTCGTCCCGTGCCTACTGACAACTCTGAAATTGGATTACTTCAACTTGTGTAACTCGAGTAAATTGCAAATATGCAAAGGATTTTAATCACTTTTATGAAGTAACAAATAATTATTTTTACTTTGCGCTAGCGTAGAGCCCGGTAGTGCCAGTCCCAGCCCTGTGGCATGTGTCATATGTCACACAAGCCGAAAAGCTATTAAAATACATATCAGACCAGAGAGAGATGACAATGACCCTCCGTCCATTGTTCCCATTGGACGGGATCACTAGCCATTCATTATCACTACCAAAAAGAGATCCCGAGTTGACTCCAACTTTCCCCTGCTCCTCCATCAACTAACTTTTAACTCCAATTTGGTCTTCCAATTAGGGTAATTTTATTGCCCGAAGCAATCTTAATTCTTCTTTGTTGTATACATATTCCCTCACTGTTTTAGTGCTTTCACAAGTCAAGACTAGACAAGACTCGACTTCAAATAAAAACTCCTGATTTAGAGCGGATGGTGGTGTTACTGTCATCCCCAATCTTATTCTTGAGCATGCTCTAAATTCCTCACACACTCGTCATACATTTCTTTGATTAGCATCACAATAAGCATTTCAGCCAGCCAGCTTCACACTCCACACACTAGTGTAGTGTAGTATCACTGCTACAATCAAAGAAGCAGTAGTACATTATGTATGTATGCATGCGTAAATCGGTAGGCACATATATGCACACCGTGAGTACCCTGCTCAGTGTTCATAATAAGATGGGGACAGAAGGACGATACCTAAATAACTATTTATGTTATTGCACACACGATGCGATAGCCATTTCGTTTCGACTTCTTGGCTGACAATCTGACAAACAAGCTTCTCGATGAGATTTTTACAAACACTACCACTCTCTGGCTCAGTCACAATCCCTATGTGACAGACAAAGTAAGTGGCAAGGTGATTACTTCTTATAAATACCTTAAGATCCACAATTCACAATCCTTTTTCGAGAAGGGACACAACTTCAGAGAGGATTTTTATGAACCAATTTTTCCTCAGATTGTTTTTGATCATTGAGCGTGCTCACAAGTGTGTGGTTTTTTTGGTGGTGTTTGTCCTACAAAAAGTGCATTCATAATATTCATATCATGCAGTACATGAGCACTATTGTGTAGGTCGACCAATTCACTGAGATGTGATACAAATATGGAAATGAAATCGTAATGACGACTGCTTTACAACAAGAAAAATGTGTATGGCTTGAAAAGAGAATTGTCGTGATATTATTAAGTCACCTGAGTTGCCTGAGTAGAGTTATAATAGTCTGCTCAGGACAGATGTAATCTTTCTCACTATCTCGCTAAAAATATACACAGCACAGCAGCACACACAAGGTGTGCTGGTTGCACATTATGTAGCCAGAGTAGCCACGTCACAGCAGTGTCGCTGTCGCGCTCCATTGTGACGATTGAATTAAGGAAATGAACCACGAACTGCAATAAAATATTTTTGCTGGTCTTTTTTTGAGCAGACAAGACAAGACATTCAAACCTTGGATTAATTTTTAGCTACCGAAATCCCTTTAGTAAAAAATGTGTTGTTTCAAATCAGAGCAATCACATTCGAAATGTATTTTTTTGCCTGCAGCCTAGGCACTTATCTCAAAACTTTCATCTTCGTGAAACTTTTACGATTTTTAAAGTTTCTACCATAATATTTCGCAGTAGACCACTTATATGGTCGTGGTGTTCAAGCTGTCATGTATCGTAAAACAATAAAAAATAATAATCCGTTTCATTCCGAGAGATCATGACAAAGTATACGTACGCATAGCTGGGTTACATCAGTCAGCGATTTGCATATATTGAAATCGAATTCAAATAAGTCCCAGTTGCCAAAGTCCTCCACACACATCAAACCTCAAAGCTCGAGCTTTACCTTGACGGCTTCATAATCATCATCATCATCATCATCCCCACACCTGCTCAATCATGAAAAATTGAGCGTGCACACATTTATAGCGCTAAATATTTCGTTCCCCACACCACACCATCATCACCTCAATACACATTTTACAATCATTGTTCAAAGAAGTGTCCCTTTGAACGAATGTTTGTCTTCAACATATATAATTTCTTTAGGCTGTGTTTCATCCACGGTCGAGCGTGATCCACTGATTACTCTTAATTTTCTATCAATTGATCCCCGCACACAATGCCTATTCAGAAGAGGGACGAGGGACGCACTTGCAATTTTTCTCACGTGATGCCCAATCAACCTAAATTTAGGCAGAGAGAGAGAGAGGGAGAGAGTCCACCACGTGCAAGCAGCTTACCAAAAGTTGCATCCCAAGTGATAGGAATAATAATATAATAATGGTGATGTTACGCAAAAAAAATCTGTTTGGTAATGGCCACTTTTAAAAATTGGAAAGGCAAGGTCAACTGGCCGTTTTTCAGCTGTGAATTCACGACACAAAAAATTGGATGCACTACAAATACAGATTTATACAGAGAAAAACTACATTTTTCTGCTCCTGTCACATGAATCAATTATCCTGTCAACGGGAAGACTATTTAGCAACCTGATGCATCCCCAATCTCTCCGTCCAACACAATTTTTTGGGGATTGTGAGCGTGCGTGGAGTAAAAAAAGAATTTATGCAAAATTGTGCAAATAAATTTTGTGAGATACAGATTGTATGCTATACATATGCTTGTGGATTTTTTTCTATTTTCAGCTCAGATTTCGCTTTTAGTAAACAATAACTTGGGGGTTTTTTGCTCGTAAAAACTTGCCAAAGTAGCTCTTAGAAAACTATGTAGCGTGGCGGATTTAAGTCGTTGTGTAAATATACCAAATCCTTGTTCCTCGTCCAAAATCATACCATAGCGCACAATACTCATTCTCGTTATATAGATTCCCATGATGCAAGTGATCAAATCAGAGAAACCCTTTGGACGCAACACGGATCTAAAAATGAATGACAATGAATGACGCATAATACGTAATAATATATTTAGGCATATCCCCATTGTATGCACCTCTTCTGACGTAATGAAAATTATGTAGATTGATTATTCATCCTTAAACTACGTAACTCAAAAAAAATCCTCCTTAGCCACCACCACCACCACACCGAGAGGGACTGCATACAAGTGTGATGATTATGATAACAGAATGGGGTTTTCACCCCAGTTTCAAAATACTATCCCCTCATACATCATATATTATTATACTTACATCTACAACAATGGCAATGGCAAACTGTTGGCATGCGATGAGATGACTGTGAGAGGGGGGTATAGACGATTTGCATGCAAAAACATTCAAAAAAAGCTTTGGTTTCGCCGTCTTATAATAATATAGGGAAAGGGAAAGTGGAAAATTTGCAAGTTATACCCATAGGTTGTACGTGTTTAATAACCACGTGCAGTTTTGCTAAAGGTTTGTGTGTGGCTAGATGCATAACGAATTTTTTTTTATATTGTGGTGTGGTCTCGACGTATGCGTATACAAGTAACTGATGTCTATGTAAGTTTGAAAAAAATAATAATGATAATAATGATGATGAAAAAGGGTTGAGGAGTTTGAACTAGTTGATTGACTTTATGCAAAATGAGATTAATGGTTTGATACTAGATCAGATCCACCACCGCCTGAAAAGTTACATGTTAGCTGCTTTGTTAAATCTAGATTTTTTTTTCACGTAATATGTCTATATATCCTCTTCTGATGCCATTCAACCTGAAAACTCTCTTAATTTTTTGGGTGTTAAACATGTTGAAAGCTAATCTTGTCAATCTTCAGAGCTCCCACCTGAACTTAACGGTGTATTAAATATCCCTTTTGAATTCCGACACTCCATATATAGGTATATATATATTATTTTAAACTTTTTAAGATTCCAACTATGATAGCTTACTCCATACTACTGTTTCGTGTTTTGCAAGTTTAAACCGGTGCTTTTTCCCCTCTTATCGGTCAATACCCAATTTCCAGTGTTTTGAATCCCATAACACGTCCCAAAGTCACGATTCCAATGAAAATATAAGCCCCACACCCGAATAATTTTTTTCTTTCTTGATTTTGTTTGCGTCGTGACAATAATGTTCAAGTACAAATCAACTCGACTCCATCTCCATTATGTAAAAAGAAAAGAAAAGATTTTTAGGGTGAGTTGCATCAAATCCTTTCACGCTTTTTTCTCTTTCTGCACAACAACCACTATACTCACTCGTGCCATTTACCTTTTTTGTAAGTCGGGAATATGCAAATGTTAGCAAATACACACAATTCAAAAAACAAAATGTGCGCACAGCTCCTCGGCGTGAATGACTGGCTGTGACAACCCGAACTGAAGAGATTGGGCGGATGAATATTATACGAACGAACGAAAATGCAATCAAGGTGGTGCATACCGTTTTTTTCAGGTGTTTTTTCACCATGACTCAGGACAACAAACGGTAAGTAACGCATGACTTTTTTATGCCAGTCAGATATAATGCCATTAAGACAAAGTCAAGACCATGATTCTGCCATTAATATTACGGGATTAGAAGTAGAATGGGGGAGTGCAATTTCGTTTCTTATGTTGCGTAGTTCTCCCATCCGATCGTCCTTCTTCTGCCAGAAACTGAGATCTTTACCGTAGAAAAAAACGTGATGTGATGAGTATATAAGGGACAAGAGCGTTTTAAAAGATTTTTTAAAGCTTTTTGCAAATCTGGTCAATCCCCATATTATCGTTCCGAGTAAGTAATAAAACTTTTAAGAGGAAACCCTCAAGGAGCATAATAATATTTTATTGCCAGAGATTTCAATTTAAATTGGTCGTGCTTTCTAGTGGAAATGCCCAATGCCCCCAAGCGGGAAAAGGGGGTTTTATTGCTGGATAAATTTTTATATGAATTTAATTAGTTAGTCCACTTCTGCCATTTTGTTTTTTCCCCACAAAAGAAATCATATTGTTCCAAACTGCTACTTCGCTTCAGGAAAAATTCCATTTAATCCCTTGTCCTGTCTCATGGTTTCAGATTCAACATTGGGAAAATAAACAAGGTGATATAAAAAAATGGGTCTGATTTTTTCGCGTGAAACCAACAAAACCACAAATTTTTGTAGCCAGTAGGCAAGTCATGTCAACGTTGTTTACAACATTTTAGAGCCAACCCTTTTCGTGGTACCTTCTTTTCCTTCCCATCATCATTTTGAACACAAAATGGAGTTGTTTTTATACCTTTAATACCTAACCAGCCATACAATATTTTTTTGCAGAGGCTACACTAATTTTGGGGTATTACAGAATTGAGCCCCTGAGAGAGCGAAATATCAACAAAAAAAGGTTTTATGGAGGCGCCTTCAGGTACAAACATTTTTGCAAAGGTACATCAGCCAACGAGAAAACAATGCGCATAAAAAATATATTATGTTTCTTTGAAAACATTCCTTCTTTCTCATGCTGTTATTGTGTATTATGTCATTTCCGCTGAAAAATCTTGGCTCATATTTTCCTCATATTTTTTGCACATCATAACTTACAGCATATTATCATCTCTACATTTTTTGGGGGGAAAATCTGACAAGATAACAATACCAATTTTTACTCTGTATCCTTCAGCTTCTCAGAATCCTCAACCAAACCATGTCCCCCCCCCCAAAATAAAAAACTTCAAACATGTCCAAACCATATTGTCTGCTTTCTGTTTTGCACACACACATTCTATAACAACTGCCACTTTTGATGAGAAATATATATTGTTTAGGCAAAAGGAATGGGATGACGGTAAGATCAAAAATGGAAAATGCCATCAGTCACTACTACTGCATCTCTCTCAATAATAATACCAGTTCCTAAACAACTTCGTGCATAATTTTTGTCATGAAGAGTTAGACTATAGCGTCAAAAAGTGACCACCCCGCAAGACAACATTTTCGCAGCATTCCCAATTGCCTCCTCCTGATATTTACTTAGCAAAATATCTTTTTAGCGTACACTGTCACCAATCAAACCTTCAAACCGCTGCTGACGGTTGACAGGAAGACAGTACATCTGTCAATTTTTTCAATTCAATTGATGACCATTGTTGGCAGAGGCACCCTCAGCCGTGGAAGGACGAATGTTTTGAAAACTATACGTCAATCCCTGCTGTTGTGCGGTTGTGCCTCAAATGGACGTGGCTCACTGTTCCCACAAACAAACTGCTTACGTGATATCTATATCTCTAATTACCATTTGCGGTTGCAGCTAAAGGCCCCATGGTGCTTTCATTGACTGTTTATTATTATCACACTGAAAAAAATGATCACAACATTCACAACACCCAACAGAAAAAGACAAAATATTTGCCAAGCTTCTTTTCTGTCTTATTTTGCGCAGTCATCATCGAACCTCGATAATTACGTGCAGATGACAAAAACAAATAATGAAATTTTAATCATTTAGCTAAATGAATCTGGCACAAATGAATTTGCCCTGCTACTGTGTAGGTACTCCTGGCAGATAGGTAGGCAATAGGCATATAGCCTCAGCATTTCTTCTGCATTCATTTTGCACGCTGTCATCCTCCTCCCTTCTTAATTGTAATGGGGAGCGAAACGAGTCGCATATTTATGACGAAATTACAGGGTTGTTTCGATTACTTAACACATTCTCGTTTTTTTAATGAATACCCAAACAATCTGCTCATTTTTACTTTCTGTCACTAAGAATCTCTTCTGTGCACTCCTTCCAATGAAGAAAAAAATCTCGCTGAATTCCTTTCCAATGTGTAAAAAAAGGAATCAAACCTGTACAACCTTTTACTCTTCTCGAGTTATTTTTTTATATTACACACTCATTTTACACCAGGAAGAGTCACTAGTCATATAACTGTCATAAAAAAGGGATTTGCCATGTGAGTGGTGACTGTCCCCCCTCCTGATCACTATTCAATAAGGGACTATAAATCTATTCAAAATTCATTATATTTATTATGGTAAATATATATCCTGATGAGTTATTTACCCTGCAAACATTTCGTTCACTTCACTTATCTTGTGCACAAGAAGGGGATGATGGATACAAGTTGACAATTTTTAGTGCTAATTTTTATTGCCCATTTTGTAAATGGTACTACAACAAGTCTTGGCATGATGAGGAGATGGTCAGTCATAACCTGCTGAAAAATAGGAATCAATTAAAGCTCTCTATATATATTCAATGTGTATTTATATCTATAATGAATTATCTCAGTGCACAATGAGAACGGTAATATTTGTATTCACATAAATTACAATCTGCAACAAAAAAAAGAAAAGAAAATGACTGTATCCAACTCGGTACTCGGTTATATACAATCTATCATAGGTCTGCATCAATTTAACCAGATGTGTATCTGGCTAATGGCTAATCAAACGAGTGCACTTGCACTTTTTTGCAATTTATTTCTCTTCAAAAGAATCTTGGCAGAGTAATATTTTTTATTATAAATATTATAATCATGAGGTACACTTTTTTAGCACTTATTTTTATAAAGGTGGATGATATAAAGTTGTTACCAATTTTTTCAAAATGAAAATCATGCAGACTGCATAAAATTGCTAGTGTTGTGTGCATATTATTTATCACAAGTAAAATAGGAGAGGAGGGAGAGAGACTGACTCCTCAGTCTAATTTTCGTTTTCTTTGCACTTGCCAGCTTAGCAAAGTGACCCTTTTTATGATGATGACGTGAGTGCAGTCACCTCCATTTTCAATTGATTGCAAAGTCGTAGGCGCCTCAGATGAGGCGTTACAATTTATACAACAATCGTAGTAACAAAACTACTCCATTGCGAACTGCGTGCAGCAAAGCTAACGTTGTCAGTTGTAGTTGTAACGTTTCGCTAATCAAGCTAGAAAATTGTGTGCTGGGTGCAACATTAAGGGCTCTATCCATATATTCTATGACTGCGACTGTGGGAGTTCCCGAGTGAAAGGGTTGCCACTCAATATTTTTGCATTTGGGATATACTTACTCTCCTCATATTCATATTCATATACACTGCGTCACATTAATAGGAAAAAAATTAGCAAGACAATGGCATGCATTTTGTAATGCAATGCAACGCAAGTTGTGTACAGTAGTGTAGTGTAGGTTGATGGGCACAATAGTTAAAAAGTTAATGACCAAATATGTGTCTTCCCTGGTGAATCGTCTTCATTAACAGGGTACACATTTGCACGTGACGGTTACACCACTCTCGCATTTTTTATACGTACCAATCTCATCTCAAAATAGAGCAGGTTTGGTTGGAGTAATGAGTTATTTTACAATAACTACACTACACTACCTTTACAAAATACGAATGAACGTGCTCCATTTAGCCTTTGAATTAACTGTGATCTTGTAATAATAATAATCGTTGAGGGCAAGCCTTCGC
>JAANSN010005337.1:0-12666 GCA_036850665.1 Dicranocentrus wangi | reverse complement strand
AATCTCTCTAAAATTGTAATTTAATATGGCAAATTAGCAAATTCTCAATGGTAGGCGTTTCCCCTACAACCTTGTAGCATAACTGAGCATTTAACTTCCACCACAAAGTGATGTGGTTTACGACGAATAATTTGAAAACTGAAGAATTGGCATGTTTCGAAAGTACTACAGCTTCTTTGCGTAACGCTACCCAAAGCATGCCACCTTGCCAACAGTCTAAGATCGCTGGTGTCAAGTTGACTAATCATTTTGTTCGATTGTATTATTAAAACAACACTGGATTCCTGTGCAGACTCTTGTATGGAATAAATGTAGGTAGCTTACGAAATTGGTGGTCGGACTAGCACTTATTGTATTCACCAACAATGGACCAGGGTATCTATCTCGAGTTTTTGTCCTTACTCATTTTTGCTGTACAATACGGAGAATCATTCGAAACTGCTAGAGAGTTCCATGGAGCTCAGGCCAATGACAACTTTAGGAAATACTGGAACTTTTTCCAACTATTCGACGACTGCACAATTCACTTTTCTAGAAAGTCAGCTTCGCCCTCCAATCTGCATTCAAGTTTTGCTGAAAAGTGTAGTTATTTTCGTGACTGCATTTCAATTCATACCAGCACGCAAGCAGGTAGGCTAAAAAACGAAAGCAAAATAGTTTCCACGTGGAGAAAGCCCTTTGACTTTGAAGATTTGTCTCCGATATTTAACCTTCTTTTTCGAAACCACAAGTATCATCCAATTTGCACCGTTCAGTTCCCGTATATTCTGCACGGCACAAAGTCTGAAAAAATCCATACCCCTGCCTTCCGGGTGCCTAGGAAGAGAGCGAAGTCAGAGGATTATTACTTGTTCCCTATTACGGAGTACTCTTCTCAGTCCTTCATTATTGTGGGGAAGGTGTCGCCCACACGAACCATTTTTCTTGAGGAGAGTAGTAACACTTCCATCTGGCTAGCGTGTTATACCTGCAGTAAATACCGTATTCAAAATATCTACCTCCAAGGCCGGAAATCGACAAATATGAATTCCCAACACGTCAGACTTCACAAACTACCGTTGGAACTAGGGTCACGCTTCGAAATTCAGAAAACCTGGAAACAGCTTCATTCCCAGCATCATCATGTCCCACAAATGAACTTGAACCATCCCAAAATCCCCCTGGAACCATGGTGCATATCGAAGCGAGCAGATGGTTTTGTGGCGTATGTTTTAGGACACTGCATTAGTCTCATCATTTTTTCACACATGAACTGCACCCCTTACTCTGATGATAATTACTGCATCTTCCAGCATTCACAATTGGAATATGATGCACAGGCAAATCTTCATAGAGGATCCGGATTGGACTACATTTCCCTCGGGGGTTCATTCAAAGGTCTGCGATACGCAATATTTGTGGATTCCCAACGAAGTTATTGGGGAGCTAGTAACATTAATTTAATGCGACTAGCTGCCCCATTCTCGCTAACAATTTGGATATCGATTTTCGTTATATTTTTGGCTGTTTGGGGTATCCTGCGACGAACCGGCTTTGCCAGTTGTTCCGGGTTTTGGATGCTTTCTGTCCTCCTGGAAAAGGGGGATTCTGGAAGAATGCACTCCCGGTGGAGTAACTGGCATTTAATTCTAATTTGGCTATTTGCCACTATTCTCCTCCGGAATTTCTACTCCTCCTCGGTGTACACAGATATGACGAAAGTGCCAGAGCCGATAGGAATCCCAAAGTCGTTTTATGAGCTTGTAGTTAATCATTCCATGCCGATTGTAGGTGAATTTCTCTCACAAGTTTGGGTAAGTAATGAGCCAGCAAAATCCTGGAAATTTGTGGATCACCTGAAGGAACGAATGACGATTTACGAAGACCATATTGGCCATCCAGACCCAATTTTGCAGAGTCTTAGAGGAAATCTGAAGGTAAAATTTCACTCAATCTGGAATATAAAGCAGGGCATGGGTAGAAGGGTTTGGAGCGAGTTTATGACATGGGAACGGTTCGCCATGGTCTACGACAAGGACATTGGGATTTGCTCACTCCCACGTCATGTTCATTTCGACGTTTGGAAATCGCACAAAATTTAGCGACGATGAGCAAGTGCTAGCCCGTCATGTATTTTGGAGTTGGTCGGAGCACACCTTTCTCCGGGAGTTTGTGGAAACATCATTGGCGCATTTGGTGGACAGTGGGATTTATAGAATGCATAAGCAGAATTCGGATATCTTCAAAGTTGTGGAAATGAAGCGTTATTATGTGGGTGCTTCAGAAAGGATGAGGATTTCTTGGAGTGCGGCCGCCTACGCATGCCATGCTAATTCGTATGTTAGATGCTACCAAGGGGATGGTGGTGAGGCGGTGGAGAGAACAAAATGGCAGGGCTTGGCGGCTTTGTGGATGCTCATGGGGATTTTGGCTGTAGCAAGCATGCTGGTTTACATCAGCGAAATTGCTTCGAAAACAAGAAATTAGAAACCAAAAATATTTCGATTGAAGTGGTAATCATATGAGTAGAAAATACACATGGACAAATCATGTATAATACAGGAGTAAGTGTTCGGTTAATTTTGAAAAATGTGTTCTTGGAATAAAGGTATTAAACGAAATTTCGGAATTTTTTTTATTGCATCATCATGTTATCATTAATATAAATAAATAAATACATAAATAAAGCCACGATGGGATCCTTTAAAATTTAATTATATCGTATACAGCATCAATTTATCAAATTGCATTTAAAACTGTTCTACTTTCAAGAAAGAAATTTTATTGTCGTCAATGTACTTTTAAGACTTTCATAATTAGTTCACCTCCGCACACAATAGCCGACACAGCTAAAAATGACCCGGCTAATGTCACAGCCGCCCTCAAGTCCGTCAGTCGAGTTGGTCGGATCTGACTAAATCCCTGGTCCTCATAGCTCCCTTCATCCATTTCATAAAGTTGACATGCCAACATGAACAAACTATTCTTAGAGCTTTCCTCCACCGTTCCATTTACAAACAAACCCCGCAGAAACTCTTGTATTTGTAATATTTCCAAGGTGGTCTTATGAAAATTCGCTATTCCGCTCGCTTCCAGAGAACCCAACGCGTTCTCAAACGTCTCCATGAAAAAGTTTCCCATTGACCACATCCACATTTTATGATCTGTAAACTTCCAGCTGTCCTCCTTCTCAACCCTCGACAATGAGCTGAAGAGAGAGATGGCATGAACTTGTTGGTCAACGTCCCCCATTTTGGTGTAATACAGCATAGCAAACTTGTCCCACGTCATGTACTTCTCCCGCTTATTTGACGAGTTTTCATATTGTTGAAATGAGATTTTGGACAAACCGTGCACGCTACTCAGCACTTCTTTTGTGGTAACTCGTGATCCCCAATCGGCGTAAACATACAATTTCTCACGGAATTTCTGATCAAGGAGCGGTACGTTTTTTACCAACTGCGGAATGTGAAACCATGCGTCAACCCCAGCAATTATGGGCAGATTGCTGCGTACGACTAACTCCTGGAAAGATGATGGTATACCCTCTGGTTCTGGTTCCTTTGTTAAAAACGTGTACACACAAGAGGTGTACAAGGTGCGCATCAAAATTGTCGCGAAAAGCCAACTCGTGATGATATAAAAGTTTCGCCAGTTTTTACGTCCGGTTCCAGGATCCCCTTTCTCTAGAACTACAGCAAGCGCCCAGAACCAGGCTTCCCGGCCAAAGCCAGTTCCATAGAGGACAACTCCAACGGAACCAAAGGCACCTATGACTACAACCCAATCAGAGGTTGCGAATGGGCCAAAGAGGTGCCACAAGTTGGCTCCTTGCCGAATCTTTTGAGGATTGATAAAGATTGCATATTGCAAACTTTGGAACTCGGTTCCAAAAGAAATGTAAGTGGGGCGCATTATAATTCCGCCAGTCTTTTTGAATACGTATTCACTAGGTAAGTCGCGACAAGTCGTTAGCAAATCCGACGAGCTACAGTTAAAATGACCGAAAATTATGCGCCGAATGCATGGCTCATCACTGTCTACGTGCACCTTCTGAACGCACCCTTTGCCAAAGTATGAAAATTGTGGGGCACTTTTGTAATCTGACATCGGGTGGAAATGATGGGATTGGTGCATGTTATTTCTGTTGGAATGGTAATGCCGCCATAATGTCTGAATATCCTTTAGGGACTTTGGTACAGTGGGATACCTCACGAGTGAAATATTTTGTAGCTGAATGGTTCCGGGATAAGCATCCGTGTCTCGGAAAAAAGTTTCGTAATTTTGAAAATTTAGTGAACATGTATAGCAACCAAAGTATACTGCAGCAGTTGAGTTGCTAGACTCCAAAAAGAGAAGTCTGGATGGTGCCAAGTGAGGTGCTGAAATCAGCCTGTTGTTAGCGTACAAGGTGATCGGAAGTAGAATGTAGTCTTCAGTTTTTGGCCGCTTATGAAACCGAAAGTTGCCTGTGCGATAGTAAAAATGTATGTCGCCGTTTTGCAGTTCGACAGCCGGGATTTGCACCACACAAACTGGCTGGTACCTGTGGTAACTGAAAAGTAAGAAGAAAATTAGACCTACGTCTTGGAACTTGGTTTGTCTCCATTCGTCAATCGAGTCATTTCTTTTGGGCTGCAGCGTAGCGGATACGTTGGAGTTGGTGTTGGTCTGAATTGTAACACAGTTGTGGTCTTGAGCGCACTTTGAAAGTACACTGGAATAAAGTTGGAGGTACGACGAGGAGGAGTTTCTGGACAGGTGTAATGTGCAGGTAAGAAAAATGTCTAGAAATTTCCAGTATTTGACAAAGGTGCCTTCTGAACTGACAGCGTCATCAGGTCCATGTTGCACCTGATTTTGTGCGTCATGCACATGGAGTAAAAGAATTATCAGCAGCTTCATATTGACAATTTTAGGAAAACCTTTTGTTGCTGCCTCTGGCATTGTCATAAATGGAAAAATACTAAATTTCAAATTATGTAAAAATTATAAAATATTTTAATTTACATTGATATAATATTCGATTACGATAAAAGTCGAAAGCGAAGCAAGGCTCAAGGTTTTTATTTTGTCAACTTGAATAGACGACTTTGCACTTTAGGAACAAGTCTTCATCATATGCAAACAATTTCTTTAAAAAATGAAACTATTTGAACAAATAAATGTCAGTTGTCAAATACATTTCAACAGCAATTTTATACATTATGAGATTATTTGCTGATTATTAAGTATATTAACTCTACAACGTACAAAACAATTTGAAAACATCTTCTAGCTGGTAAATTGGGAAGGAGGGGCATGATTTACTTTATCTGAATAAGATATTGTCACATGGTTGGGATAATTGAGGATGCCCTGGTTGATCAGACCAGGGCCTCCACAATTATCCAGCCACTTTCCCCGGTCTCACGCAAAAGTGAATCACAAATTGGCGGAGCAGGACGGATGCGGTGGGTAATGGGAAAAATTCGACGAATAAAATCAAAAGTGACAGGCAACTTCAGTATTCCCTTCAATTAGCAGCATTCTTTTCCACATTAGTCCCATAACGCATCAACAACATCATTGTACATCTAATAATTACATTTTCAATTTGACAATATGACTTTCAGAATAATAATGTTTACACTTTTGCAAAATTAATTAGTTGACAATTTTCATGGCAATGATGTAGTCGTCGTTTACATAATATCTGCTGTATAAAATAAGCTGCTCGAATTCCGCCTTGTCAAAAATTTGCAAATGTTGAATTAAAATTAACTGATAGCTTTTGACAATAAACAGCTTACAAAAGTACTTATTGATTTATTCTCTAGTCGCCTTCAACACAAATTCCATTTAATTCATCACGGTTACATCTTGTTACGTAATTGTCAGACATTAGGGATATTATATATACTATATAGGAACTATAAAATTATTTTGTCATCACGGTTACATGAATGAATGTTAAGTGAACTGATGCGTAGATGCCCACCTAAATCACCCCATCAATTTAAAATAAACGTTTATATATACATCAACATCAATCAGATAAAAAGACAACATATAAAGACAATGTATAAAAGAAACTATATAATTAGGATTACGTGGTGGTAAGCGAACATTAATGTTAACATGTGCAAAAATACATATACACACAGGAGCACGGTGATATAATAAAATGTGATGCTGTTCGCCTTTGCCATTTGTCAGCACTACAATTAAAATTGACATTAAATGCGTACTTACAATTTAGATTCGGGAATATGTCAAATTCATTTTAATGTTTTAACTTTATTTTTAATGAATTCAACTGGCTTCCTTCCTGTGTCCTGGTAGACCGTCTATTCGGAGCAATGTGTATTAATTCAAACCGTACAACTCAGTTCAGAGGGTGAGTGGGAAATATTGTAGAGACATTGGCGCAGTAATATTAATGGTATATAATATACCAAAATGTCGGCCACCCTGCCAGTTTATTTTAAAATTATAATTTTTGCTTTACTCGAGAAATTTAATATCCTAATTTCTGGAGGAGGATATGTCGACTTTAAACTTATTGCAGGAAACTTGACTGAAATGAAAAGCGTGGCAAACATTTACTGCACTGGCTGTTACACTTCCATATTTGACAATTTTACAAAATTTTCTGATCTACCTCCTGTGGAAAACTTGAATCTCAAGTTGGCCCCGTTCGAAGCCTGCTTTGTTACCATTACTAATACCAAAGACGTCGACCTTCTTCCGCTTACAGTGCCAATAGTTCTTCGAAATCTAAGGCCAGCAATACTCCAACTTCACAACCCACGATGGACTTGGAAAGTGAAGGTTGGGTTCGTTCGAAAAGGGGAACCCTCTGTCAAACATGCGACCCCTATATCTAACCTGTCGTGCGAGTCCAGCCATCTAGTACACTCCTATAAATCATACCCCCACGACGACAACGAGATTGCCGGAATTTGCACAGTTGTTAACATTTCTAGTTTCTCGATGCGTGCCAAACCTTTTAGATGTCACGTTCACGTCGGACAATACCCAAACCCTGGCATAAGCCAGAACCCTGAAGCGCACAAAACTTACTTTGAAACTGTCTACGACGTTGATGTCAGCTCTCGTATGACACAAGCCGGAGTCCCCAAACTATATATTACTATTTCAAATCATGAGATGGTTGTCAGGACAACAGATCCTGTTTACATACGGGATTCTGACAGACCCGACTTAAATTACCAACGAATAAGAGTATTGTTTTTGCTGGCGGTTGTGTCAGGAGTCTCAGGAGTAAACCAAAGAAGCGACATTTCAAGAATCGTGAAGACAACATCAATCGAAAAGTTTGAAGTTGGCTACCCTTGTCGCGACGCCCATTCTCGCACTTCATCCACAATATGTTTTGCAGACGAATTAGGTATTCTTGCCGGAAGTATGGATTCGTCCATGAATCAAGAACGGTTTCATAAATATATTGCGTCACTGATCCCCACTCATATGACGTATCTCAAGTTCGAATATTTGAGGTCTACGCCAGAAGTTGATTGGAACTCGTTATGCTCAAAATCACTTTTCCGGGATACGGTCTACGGATTCGTTCCGGTGGACGATGACGGTGTGAATGTAACCCTCGCCTTGACCTCTTTCTGGTTGAATGTGTTGGGTGCTAACACAAGCATAGAAAGGGGAGGTTTCTTTTGGTATTGTGACGTTAATGATCAGCTACTACGGATGCAAAATTATAAACCTATCGCCGGGCTGAAAATGGAAATCAAACGAGAAGTCGTCGTAGTAAATGATTCCCATTCCGCTTACCGTTTCCAAATCCCTTCCCGCTCGTACCGGTTGCTAGGTCGGGGAGAGCCCGGGAGGGAGGCTTTGGCTTTTTCAGAATTTGTAAGAATCTTTTCAATTTCAGTTTGGATGGGAATCATCGGGGCATTTGTTATTGGTGCCCCGCTACTTTTACAAGTGTTTGAAATCATTAGAAATAAATGTTTTATGGGTAACCAGCAGAGGATGAAACCGTTTCACCCAGGAAGCCCAATACAAAAATGTTTTCACTTCCTGTCCCTTCTGCTGGAGCGTGGCACTCCGTTCAGCAACGAGGAGCTAAGGTGGGCTCCCTCGAGGTGGCTAATAGGCAGTCTGCTTTTAACGGGAGTGGTATTGAGCAATGCGTACAAGCACAAGAACGTGTACAACATGATAGTTCCACGGAAAATTATTCCGTATCAACACCTTGCTCAGTTAATTTCAAATAAATTTGACATTTACACCAGGTTCCAAATGCCCCGTTATTCGACTCTGAGGGGGAGTCTGATCGAAGTGACGCTTTGGCGTCCACATTCGCTGCTAGTAAAGGGTCACAGAGTTGGTGATTTTGACTTTTTCTATTCCGAACTACGTGAAATTGTTCACGACTTTAAATCCACAAATAAGTCAGCTCCCGGCTTTCACTCAAAATACCACCATCTTTTAAAACATTCAAAACTTCATAATTCATCTGCCATCGCCCTGCAAACACTTCTTCGAAATGGTGTCTCGTCCAATTATAAATCAGGGTATCCTCGTCTCCAGCACGAGATAATATTAAACGCTCTGGAAACTTCCGACAATAATGTTGCCTTCCTGTTGCCACACACGGAAGCTATGAGAATGGCGAGAAACCTGAGTGCGGGTGGTTACAGAAACGTGTTTATAGGGAAAGAGTTGCTTCACGAAGAGATTACACTTTTCCACTTTCTGGGTTGGTTCCCAGAGAAATTTACGAGACGGCTGAGAAGCCCATGGGCGATGGAAGGAGTGGTTAGATTTTGGGAACGGGTCATGCTTCAATTGTCGTCGAGAGATCGGAATGTGCTAGCAAGTCCTGTTCTAGAGGTGCCAGTGCCTGGCATGACGGGAAATATTGCTGTGGTTTTTGTTGTTCTCTGGGGAGGATATTTGATTTGTATTTTTTGTTGCCTGGGCGAGGCCATTACGCATTTATTGTTGAGTCTTGCAAGGCTTTCCAGAAATAGGGTGAAGTATTTTGAGTCGCCGTAACGGACATTCCATAAACACTTGGAAATACTTTGTTCGGCCATGTAAACATTGTAAACTAACGTAGTTGCGTCACAGGCTACAGTGCATTTCTAGAACAATGTAAAAGTAGGATACTTAAAAAATGAATGAACATTTACCTAAAGTAGATTCGTGTATTATGATTATCTGTTTAAAATTGTCAACCACTATAAGGTTTCGTTATAATGACTCTTTGGATTTTGAAAGAACTATTGTTCAAACGTACGTGGAGTGAAAGTGTTTCAAATAAAAAAACCATTTGTTGTAATGGCAAGTTCAATTTTTCAAGTTCCAGTGTTTACACTGAAATGAAGTCTTTTATTATCCAATCCCACTCGATTTTCTTGTGCCTTTTCTTCATAACTACACAAACACTTTTGGTTTTGCAGTTTATATATATATACATAGGTAGCATAGTAGCTTAAAACCTTTATACTATATCAATAATACAAATCCAAATTCATCAACTCATGCAGTCAATTCATGTATTGCGGTTTTGAGACATCAATTGATGTAGGTATATTGCCATTGCGGTATAATCTGTTAACAAGAATACACCCAGTAATAATGTATTGTATAAATTGCTTTAGATACACTAAAGTGCAAGTGTGCTTAATGTGACATACATCAAGAAAAATACTGCTTTTCTGTCATCAAGAGACTCCAATTTAACACAGCATGATTACATATTTTAACATGCCAAAATTACATGAAACATTATCAGGTGACTTTGAAATAATTTCCATTATTTGAGCACCATTCAAGTTTCCAAAAGTGACACGGTTTAATACTTGATATACCTGAAAGCCCTACATCACATCAATGTTGTGCATCAAAAGTAGGATAACTTCTCATTTTGGAAAGTGCAATTTTAATATGATTGAGACATTGGAGCGTGTACGACTTTGATCGGAATTTTACAAAATTGTGCTCTCTAGCTCGTACAAGGCAAAATGACAGCACACTGACAAAATTAAAATGCTGCAGTCGAAATCTTCCTTGTGTTCATTCCTACTAATATATGCTCTCACAATTGGCACTTCTACAATTTCTGAACTCGCGGTCGCGAATAACTTCAAGCGCTACTGGAAATTTCTGGATATTTTTACAGACTGTACAATACACTTTCTACAGTAAAGCCAATGCATGGCTAGATTTATATGACAGTGTACTGGATAAATGTGCTAATTACGAGAATTGCATTTCAGTTCATATCAACAACGGAAACAAAAGCAATCGACGCGCCTTAAAAAACTGGAAAAGGAGTAAAGTGGAGGATTTATCAGAGATCAGTTTTTCTAAATTTCACCCGGTTTGTGTGCTACGGCTTCCATCGGTTCACTTTGACGAGGAACTCAACTCGTTTTACTTTTACCTTGAAGTTTCAAGCCGGCGACCAAAATCAGAAGATTACGCAATCATACCCGTTTTGTCTTACGAAGCTGGGAAAAAGTTGAACGTGCCAAGTTTGACACCCACGAGGCTCATATTCCTAGACGCCAAGAAACCATCCATTTGGCTAGGATGTCTTACCTGCCCATCGCAATTTTCAGAATATAAACTATCTTCTAAACTAAACATTAAGAATGAGGTTAGACTCCTTCTGCAATCCATTTCCTTGGAGATTTTGCCACATTTCCAAATGTCGCGGGAAGATGTCCAACGGCAGTGGAAGCGGTTCCACGTACATATTATCCAAAAACCGGACAGGATGCATCCATCGCGATTGTGCGATTTGAAATATGGAGCGTATACCAGTGGCAGGGACTGCGTTCAAAGGGTACTCTCCCAACTTTACAATTGCACGTGGCGTGGGTACACTTCAGGCATAATATGCGTGTCACTCTCCCACCTCGGAAAATATATCATATCCTCCACCTTGGTTACTAGAAAGGTTGCCTTGATTAGTACAGGAATGGAAGTTAGCGGTCTAGCTCATGTCATATTTGTAGACAGTCAACAAAATTATTGGGGTGCAAGCAGCTTCAATTTGTTTCGGCTGGTTGCCCCATTTCCATTAACGGTTTGGCTACTTGTCGTAGCTACCTTTGTGGCAACTTGTGTTACCTTGCGTATAAATAATAGGAGCTTCATCTCCGCTTGGTTCTGGGCCTTGTCAGTTTTGCTGGAGAAAGGGGATTGTGGAAGACGATATGCAACTACGGTCAACTGTCATGTTCTGACCGTATGGCTCTTTGGAACCATTTTGTTAAGAAGCTTTTATACATGCTCGGTGTACACTGATATGACGAAAATCCCTGAGCCAAAGGGCATTCCTAATTCGATTCATGAACTCATTTCAAATAGTTCCATGCCGATCCTTTGCAGGTACTATGAGACGATTTGGATTAATACTGCGATAGATATATTCAACGGAACGCAGACTCATTCTGAGTGGAAATTTTCACTTGAGTTACAAAAACGATTGAATATACTTTCCAGGTTAGTTACTCCAAAAGTATTTTTAGAGAATATGCATGGGGAAGGGTCAACCGCCAATTGGAAAACAATGGCAACAAACAAGTCGAGTGGGTTGGAACAATTTGCAATGCTTTTCCACCCCAGCGTAGGTGATACCAAGGATTTTGTAAATATAATTTCGAAATATGGAAATCGTAAGATAATTTCACATGACCAGCTGGTATTTTCTAGTCACTTAAATTGGTTATGGAGTAGGATTACGTTCTTTATGGAAGCTGGGGAAAGGGGTTTGGAGTCACTTGAGGAGAGCGGGATATCCGGCATGTACCAGCGGAGTTTGGAAACTGACATGTTAGCAAAGCTAGATAATAATAATGTTACCATTGGAAGCTCTTACTCATGGCGTTTGATTGCATTGGCTTGTCATATAAATTCATTCCGAAGTTGTTTCAATAAGGACCGGTTCATGTCCGACGAACAAAATCAAAATCGTGGAGCAACCTGGCATGATCTTGGTTCTTTGTGGGTACTCATGGTAGTCTTGGTTTTGGCTGCGGTGGGCACTTTTATCTCGGAGATACTTTATTCGAGTCAGTTCCTTAAAATTCATTAGCCTGTTTCATCAAATGTGATTAAATGATTACGTAATCTTTCGTCTGAGATACGTATACCAAGAAAATAAAGTACGTTAAGTACAATAAGAAAGCTCGCTGAGTACAAAGAAAAAGTACATAAAGTACAAGGGAAAAGTCCATAAAGTACTAAGAAAGAGTACATAAAGTTAAAAGAAAAAGTACATAAAGTTAAAAGAAAAAGTACATAAAGTTAAAAGAAAAAGTACATAAAGTACAAAGCAAAAGTACATAAAGTACAATGAAAAGTACATTAAAGTATAATGAAAAGTACATAAAGTTAAAAGAAAAAGTACATAAAATACAAAGAAGTACATAAAGTACAAAAAGTACATAAATTACAAAAAAAGTACATAAAGTACACAAAAATTACATCAATAACAACCACCCAAACAAAAAGTCCCATAGCAACCAAAATTTCCCATAGCAACCAAAACACTCGATAGTAACAAAACAACCCATGGCTACCAATTTACAGTACGCAGTAAAACCCATAAAGTCCACCAGCAATAAATCTCCCCAACAGTACACAAGAACACCCTCAAAGTACACAGTAGAACACTCCCAAAGTACCCAGCAGAACACCCTCAAA
>JAANSN010005336.1:0-12672 GCA_036850665.1 Dicranocentrus wangi | reverse complement strand
ACGCAATGCATTACATGTAAAAAAACACTAGGGATTGTCGGTTTTAAGAAGAAAGAAAAGAAAGGGTTGACTGGATTACTGGTTATAAGTATGAACATTCTGTCCTGTGTTGTTTATTTACTTGCGACTTTCAAAGAGCAAGTTATTACGTACCTGAATCGTAGATGAAACGCTGTTATGCTTTTCTGTTGCTTGTCTGTCCGTCCGTCTGACTGTACACGCGATAACTTTGATATCCTTGGATCAAATTTCTTCAAACTTGGTGTGGACTTTCCTAGGAGGTCAGGGATGCCCTGGGTTGACTTTGACCCCAATCGGGTCAAGGGGTCGAGGTGGGGATTACGGTAACACGTGTTTTAAAAGGGATTTTTGCAAATCAACAGAGGACTTACAATGTTGCAACTTGTTAGAGAGGACCTCGATAGGGTCATAGATGATGCCCATTCAGCTACTTATTTGTCATCATGTTTTAACATGACTAGTTTCCAATACGACAATCGAAATGCATTAGAAATTGGTCGCAAGTTGTCTATATCCTGTTTCTCAGGGTTATTTACAATAGCATTTTAGTGGATTTCCCCTTGCTGCTTACCTGTTCTCATGTGAAATAATATTTCATTAGTGAACGACAGGTGGTGGTTGAGTTTTATTGGGATATAATGAAAGCACATGCCTAGTTTTGTTCATGAAGCCATGGTCAGCATCAGCATGCGATTCTGTTAGCACATATTATGCATTCCTTTCCAAGATTTTCTAATTTTCAGTCTCGAAAATCAAATTTGATTTGTTCGAGAGGATTTACTGAAGTAAAGTAAAATGCTGAACAAGTGAAATTCATTATCTATTAAATTGCTATAAACCCGTGCTTAAGTTAGTAAATGCCTTTACTATGAAAATGCTTTCACCGATTTCGAATTATTCAATTATGAATGCATGATACTAAAATGTACGACTACTGCCGTAGTTGTTTGCCCGTGTGACAATCACTGCGAGGCTACTGCAACAATTTCCTCACTCCTGACGCTGTTGCTGTTCGTGTTGTGTTGAATGTATGAATGAATGCATTTAAAATTGAGTACACTATTGCCATTAAATATGTAGTTAAGCATATCCCTGTCTCTACTCTCTGTACCTATCACTACACCTATTTTTTAAAATAAATCTCGAGTAAAGTTTTTATTCGACTAAGACCAATTTAAATGTTCACCGAATTTTTATTTTGACGAATACAGGCATGAAATCGTACAAAGGTTATCTTACCATAAATGTTGCATAAGGCAAGGCAAAAGGCATCTCTTGAATGGGATTTTATTTTTTTATAATGACATCTCTTGCTACGCTACTTTTTATTTGTACGAGACACAGAACATCATTAGGTCACAGGATCAATTGAAAAGCAAGTTTGAAAGACGATGATTCCAAATAAGTTCAAATAATACATGTATGCAATATACACAAATACGTTTTCATGCTCAACCTATTTCATAAGCATAATATGTGTGATATGCAACGTACTTACATTTTAAAACCTTTTTAAGAAGATTTAGCCACAAGCCGTGTAATTGATGGCGACGGCGACTGAAAATAATATTTTGCTTATTGCTATTTACTGGCCACGTCGGTTCATTCAATCCAATGTTTTTCACGATTTTTGTTGACTGAATGAAATGGTGGAAAATGCATAATAATTCCCGTCTTGGAATAAAATGTCTTTTGGGTGATTTGCAAGCGGAAGTTAATAACTTCATTGACAAGGCTGTGTCCAACTGTGTCATCGCATCAGCCAAGTGCTTACTTCATGTTTTGCGACATATTACGTGGAAGTGTGCTGGACTACTGCACGGTATGAAGATGGAACCAAGTGTTTCCAGCGTGCAGACTTCAGTTAACCCTGATCTCGCATGCAAGGGCACTGCAGACACAGTACATGTAGGAAGTGCAGGTTAATCAGTTAGGGTGGCGAAATGATGAAGAGCATGCGATGCGAGTATAAAAAACGGAAATAACAGGATCAGTTCCAGGAACAGTCAATCAGTCATTGTCACATTTTTGTGTGAGTTAGACGAAACGGCTGTAAAATCTTCTTTCTGGACAGATGACAGGGATATGAGCCGATCTATAGATAAATCCACTTAATGTTAAGCTGATAATAATCTCATCCCTTGTCCAGAAAAGAATTCCGCGTCAAAGTTTCCTTCAAGCCAGCTCAGCGTTTAGCCCAAACACCAGATGTGTCTTTAATATTCATGGAATGTACCTAGACATAATATATAAGACATCCTTCCATCCAATATATATACTGAAAAATGAAAATGAGTATAATATAAAGAATTATGAGCGGGTGGATCTGCAGCACTATGTATCAGTGTTTTAAAACCATGAGTTGTAATCCTTTCCATTAGTTTTCGGCGTGATAAGATGACGACGATATATATATATATATATATATGACTGTTGTATGACTACTACTACTACTACAACTACTCCGCGATTCGATAATTCTAAGTCGAGGTTTATCATTTAGTTTAGTATTCAATAATAACTATGTATTATTAAATTTTCGACTGCATATATGGGAGTATAGATGGGTGACCTCCATGTGTCGATATAAGTCTTATAAAGCTTCTGCAATAACACCACTTTGTGGATTTGAACACAATCGTTAATTTATACTGTGTACTGTTAAACGTGTTTGAATTACCGACTATAATATAATATGTAAATCTATAGCCGGAGAAGTTTCTGGCTTCTTGACTGCTGATGAGCAAGAAGAGTTATAATAATAATATAGCGTCCTATTTGCATAACCAAACTCGTCATCCCCTCCTCGTCGTTTTTCTCTTCCTATATATCATAATAACCCAAACAAGTTTTATTTTATAGGAATATTTAAGCTTTATCATTAAAAAAACGTGTATACGGTGGAGAGTAGAAATACTTAGCACTTGGTCTGGGGACTAACATTGGAACATGAGCAAGACGGAATGTTCGGATTCGTGGTGATACATTATGCATACCTCGTTTCTAATATAAGATCCTCCTGGTCATCACCCATGCAAGCTCAGTCGGTCCAGTGAGAGTGGCAAAGTGAAGACACACAAAGTTGTGCAGTGACACACGAAAAAGCAGAATTTCGAAGACTTTTGAAATCATATCACACATCATTACCTGAATTTGTACTGCCAAAGAGCAAAAAACGTGGTTCTCAGGAAATAACTTTCCTTCGGTAGCATTTTCCTTTTGTCATATTTTCCGAGAAACTTTTTTTGCGACAACAATTGTTGAATCGCGCAAAGAATATTTCTTCATATTTGGAAGGGAAGTAGAATTTGAAAAAAAATCGTTTTACCAATATTATGAGCAGCATGCCACAATACACAAACGGTTATCACAGACCCTGTACCTTCCTAACGGATGAGGTACTTCATGAGGGACATTGGCTGCGATTCTCTGAAATTAAGTATCTTGACCCGAACGGACAAGAAAGGTAAGCTGAATTATCATTATTGCACACAAATACCTGCAATTATAACATGCAAGCGCCCAATTATTTATGGTTCATTCCATTGTTTATTTTTGATTTTGTTTGTAGACTTTGGGAAGCCGTCACTCGTCAAACAAGGTCCAGAGAAAGTGACACGGACCAAGTAGCCTCAATTGCCATTTACAGAAGGCTCCTTCATTACGATGTCATGGTTCTC
Organism: Dicranocentrus wangi; assembly: GCA_036850665.1. NCBI lineage: Eukaryota > Metazoa > Arthropoda > Collembola > Entomobryomorpha > Entomobryidae > Dicranocentrus > Dicranocentrus wangi. The sequence continues at coordinate 8,971 of JAANSN010005336.1, read as the reverse complement.
GTTCGTCAGTATAGACCAGCATTGAATGCGTACACAGTTGAATTCCCAGCGGGTATGCTATTTTATTGCTATCAATTCCATTGTTTATATACAACTTGAAGCATTTCCAGATTACACAACAGGAACAAATTATGTATCCCTAACTAAACTCGCGTTTTCAAGAAGTTAGCATAATATAAAAAAAAACTAGAAAAACAGGATTAAATTGTTTATAAGTGGGGTGTGGGATATGCTTTTCAGGACTATTGGAGCATGGTGAATCAAGTCATGTTGCGGCAGTTAGAGAACTTCGTGAGGAAACTGGATGGCACGGTGAAGTAACGCATATGAGCAGCAAACTCGCAGTAGATCCTGGTTGCTCCTCAGCCATCATGAGATATGCCACTGTCAAGGTTCGCTCATTCTGAAACACTTTTCATTCCATGCTTAAATTTTAAATACATTTTAAAGTAGCACTTCTTAGAGCTACGATGGAAATGAAGATTTGAATGTTATGATATCATGATATCTTCGTGATGGGTTCTGCATCTTGTTGAGTAGGGTTGTTTCGAGTTTTTAGTCGAACCAGAACCACCACCACCACCAGTACCAATAGTTAAAGTTAATGGTGTACTAATGGAAACAGTAATATACCACAACATATATGCCATATTATCATGAATATCTGTCGTTCTTTCTCTTTCTCTCTCTCTTGCAATGACGACCACAGCTGGAAGCCGTTCTTTTTCGTACTGGTGGTGGTAGTGGTGGTGCGGGGCGCCTAGTTGAACCATGAACCTACAAAGGTTAGCATAGCGTCATTAGTCACAAGCCAAACCACTTTGCTCCCCAGTCATATGTCGACTTAATAATTTAGAGTTTAACGCGAGTCTTTTTTTCATGACTTTCCATCTGTCATTCTACTCTCTGTCTGGTGGTGGTTGATCTGATCTGCTTTCGTGGATTGCAAACCCTCTTTGTCGAATGGAATCTTGTGACGATACATAATATTTCTTAAACATACACACTTGTGCTTTTTTGATATCCACCTATAGTGCAAAACATATTATGTTTTACCGTACTTACTACTATGATGCTCGAGATAATTCGTCAGCATGGATTTAGAATTTTCATTTTTTTTCTCCTTCTTTCCATCTTATCTAAAAATTGTGAGTGAAGAAGAGGGTACGAAATAATATATATGGAACGTTATCAGTGGGATGCGAGTAAAAAAAACGTGTATTGAGCAACGTTTGTCCATGACTTGAGTACTGGAGTTCACTCCAGGATACAACATGTGGTGAGTGGGTAAAACATTAGTTAGAATACGCCATACCTACACGCACATTTATGTAGTGACATAATAAGATGCTGCCTACTTAAATACTCGACACTCTGCCTCTGTTTATGTAGTTTCAAGTTATTCAAAAATTAATTCCCAGCCGTTCATAAAATGACAAGTGTGTATAAGGACTTGTTTTGAAAATGCACAGTACGAAAGGAGTGGCCTTAATATCCTTGAGTTATATAATCATCGAATCTCCTAATTTTGTCTTATCTTTCAACAGATAAACGGCGATGCACCAGAGAACCTCAACTCCAAAGCTGTCCTCAGTGACGGGGAATTCGTAGACTATCTCATGATCCCAGTTTCAGAAATTCATGAGCATCTCAACAGTAAGTTCGCAGATTACCTGACCAATTTTGTTTCCCAGAAATGCATTGCTTTGCAAGATAATACTTAACTTACAATTAGTAGATTAATTACACATTCATAGTAGTTCATATCAGAGGACCTCACGAAAGGTTAGGGATTACCGAAACTACTTTAATTACATAACTGACGACGATGAATGGCCAATGTGGCCAAACACTGCATTTATTGAGTATTAAGCGAAATCTCGTATTATGAGTCAGAGTTAAATGCAGGTCATTATCGTACGTTTCGCAGCAACCTGTACTCATCTCTCCAGGTCAGCAGTTAGCTTTTGGATAATTTTTTTTAAAGATTTAAGACCTTCAGCTTCTGCCGTTGCGAATTTTCGATTACAAGTATTGCAATCTCTAATCTATGTCATTCAAACGACTACTTAATTCAAAGCCGAATTTGACGTATTTCTTTGTCACCGACAGACCGCTTATCTCTCAAACGATCGAAGCATGAGCGTTTTGCCAAGTGCATCCATCTAAAAAACTATGACAATTAACTCACAAGGGAAAAAAATCCTGTGAACTTAGCCTTGATTCCAACTTGCATAATATCACCCTCAGTGATAATATCATTAAAAAAATTGCGGCGATAACCTTTTACTCGAAAAGGTCTTTAAAATATGGATTGATTAAAAATGGCTTATGTTACACGTAGGTATTTGTGTTACACCACAAGCGTGTTTTAGACACCTGTACCTTCGTTGAGCATCTGTCACTTAGGCGATGGAGGATTGAAAGAAACTGCTCGACTTAGCATATATCTCAATCAGGAGGTCAAGATGTTAATGCCAATAATGCCTAAATTCACACTTTGACCTATAATTTATGCAGAGGGGGGAGGGGGGAGGATAGTTTAACTAGCTTGTCTTAGACTTTGGATAAACTGAGATTTTTACAAATACGATTCTAAATCCTACTTATAAGTAGTCCATTGTTTAACTTACAAGTTGTTGACAAACTGTCAGTTTTGAAATGTGACTGACAATACGTAACAAGCTCAAAATGCAAAAAAAAGGTATGTCGGCAATAAGGTTTCGACATAGCGACACGACGACAGTGACGTAAGCGAACTCCTGATTTGTGACTCGTATTTGCGTCCGATGATTAATGCTAAAATATATTTGTCCAGAACTGTTAAATAGTTAGTTAATGCAATAAGGATACGCATTACAACGGTATTGCGCAATTTATTAGTTTCACTTCAACGCGGTAATAAGCCATTCTAACTATCCATCGCCTCCACACTTTTTATAATACACTGACAGATTGTGAGTGACGACATCCTTTATCTGATATACATATTTGCCAGGATACTGATTGTGAATGAATCTCTTTTTTTTTTGAGAAAAAAAAATTTACGCAGTTCATGATATAACTGAAATGTCTTTTTCTTAAATTGTCTTAACAGAGCTTACCAAAGAAGGCAACATGATTGACTCAAGGGTTGAAGCGTTTGCAATTGGATTACAAATGGGAATGAAATTTGCGAAAGATGCCGCACAAGACGCGATTTCAACACTCCAAGCCAGTTTGCCATTGGACGGTAGTGGTGTTCGTACTGGTCTTGGTACTAAACAGACCACTTAAACGTGTAAGCTACATAGATTTAGCCTATTATAATTAATTTACTATTAAGTTTTACAAGAGATAAAAAAATGCAGAAAAAACATTAGAATAGCTTTTATGTAATGTACGTTAGCAGAGAATGCGAAAAGGCACAGAAAATCCCTTCCATAAAGAGTACAATTGTGATTTTTTGATTATACTTAATGAACTGGCGAGGATGGAATATTGCGCTGTATATATATATATATGTCAAAACTTTGTCAAAAAATGCATGTCAGTCAGTTCGCTAAACCAAAAAATGGTTCGTCGTGCTCGTCTCTCCTCTCCTAATGAATTCTAAATTTGTGAACGTGACGCTCTTCAAAACTTCAAACTTACACGAAGCACGGTAATCGTTAAGTTGGAATTTCGCTAAAAGTAAAAACTGAATTTATTGCCGATATTTACGTATAGAAGAAAATACTTGTATTTCCAAAAAATATGATTTGTGACATTACCCTGTGCACTGTACAACTAACTACTACTACTTATAATACACGAAATCTAATGCCTAATAAGCTGTGCCGTAAATGTAAGTAAATTAGTTTTATGTCCTTACAGCTAAGACCTTCTCATATCACAGTTAGAGTATTTGTAAAGTTAGAGTTAGAGAGTTAAAGAGTTAGAGTAAAGCGAAACGTTGTTGTGACTGTACCTTGTACATACAGAATTAAAATAGATTTTGAGCTTTTGAATTGTAAAAAAAATTGCATTTTTGTTGTTGTTGCTGCTGCAAATCCTAGTTTTTTCTGGCATGTTTATGTGAACCTCGCACCTACATCGCAATTTGCTTCCATCATCACGGTGTCATTTATCCTCTCTACACAGCATCTCGATTACACAAAGAAAATCGCATCCGATCCGACTAGGGCACATTTTCCTCTACTTACCCAATCCTCCCAAGCCATGTTTGGTTGACATTTGATTAATATAAAACAAGATTCAGAAAACCTGGGAAGTACAGGCGATTTTATTGAGTGACAATATCACTTGATCTTCAAGGTCAAGGCAGCAACACATTTGACGTTGCAGATTTTTATGTAGCAGGTGCATTTTTATATAGCAGTTCACCAAGACGGGCTTCTTCAAGAAGTACATATAGCTACATGAATATTATCCAACCAATCTTATTAATATTTGGTTTGTGATGCCACAGCAGTTCTGTATATATAAATTTTTTTGCAGAATAAATTCCTTTTTTTTAAACCGCACGGATGGAAATGGAAGTTTTGATTTATAATCCCTGAGTATGACAAGACGGCACATTACAATAATGCGGAGACAACGAAAATAACGTTTTCCTCCGTGCAGTCATCGTACAGTTATTACATTTTGCAAAGGAATAATACAAGAAGCGAAGCGTAGGAATGTGCACATTGGGAAATAAATATGTGTGCGGCATGCCTCGAGAGTTAAGTAATAGCAATTTTTAGACAAGCCGAAGGTAATACTTGTACAAAAGGATCTCCTTTTTATAGATGGATTATAAAATGTGCACAGTTTTTGTGTTGTTCTTTTTTCCTTGAGGAATGCAAAAGTTTATACTGCAACTCGGCAAATATTTTTGATACGCCCACTCATAATAAAACGAGGACTTAACATTCTCTGGGTTTCGTACGATTAGGCGGACAATCCTTGGCTCTCACAGGTAAACGCAACTATGATTTTTTTTTACCTGATAGTATCTCTAATTCCTCCGTAAAATTCAACGACCGACAAGCCCACACATTATTTGCAAATAATCACGATAATAATATGATGATGATGGTGGTTTGCCAAAGAGTGCAAAATTTTTTTTTACACATTGAAGCCAAAGACTTTATTTTCATATTATGTACCCCTACCCCTACACGCTGGACTTATATCGTTAGAGCGAGAGACAAGAACGAGAATAATAATAATATGTCATGTTGTACTAAATCTTTTTTGGCGTTTGCATTGTAACATAATACCTTTTTGGCTTGCCATTTTCATAAGCTTTTGGTTGGGGTGTCTTGATCTCAATTGATGTTGTTCAGATTCCGGAGATTATGTTTGACAATGAAGCACAGATTACAGATTTTTTACAGATCACGCTAAACTGAACAATCGATATAGGTAATAATGTGTTTTCTCATTTGAGCACTATTGTTGACAATCCCATCGATGGACGAGATTTGCGAACTACTTATATACATGGGATTCGCATGCCCAACATGACGTTGCTGGTTTCTCAACCGACAAAAAAATATAATCTTAGGAAGCATATAGGTGTGTCAAGAGAAATGACCTGAAAACAAATAATCCCAAGAGTGACTTTCCAGTGTCCGGTAAAGTGCTATATACACACGTAGAACATGCCTGTTCAGTGGTGCTACATAAAAGCACGGGAAAAGAATAATGGAATATATAACATCATGGTTGTTGTAAAGCTGCCTAATTATTATTATATCATCTTCACATGAGCAGCAAACTCGTTTCACGCATGCAAAAACTGGGAAAGAGCACCGACCATGTAACTCGGTGGAATTGCGTAAGAAGCGAAGCGTTAAATCATAATTTGCAGGAAAAAAAGACATGATGTCTGGTGGGTTGAACTTCTCTGAAATTCCATTAGGACGACCGTTGCTGCAGAACAGTTTTTTTGTGTAGCCAATTGTAATTTTTACGCTTGCTAAAGAACATTAGGTATATTTCGCGAAAAAACACATCATTGTGGTATGATGTTCGCTTTCTTTCTGGGACTGGTGTGTGGTTGAGTGGTGACTTTTTTTTACAAAATATATATTTACCCATATTAAAGCATCTGGTATGCGTAGACATGAGAGTTTATGCATAAAAAACAAAAAGTACGACAGGGCTACTCCATTAGCAAAATTGTTGCATCTTTAATCGACACTTGGTGCAAAAATTTAGTTTCATTGTCAGAAGAAAGAAAATGTGCTCCTCCATTACGATCCTTGCGCAATGATCCTAACTGTAGTAAATAGTAATAATATATATATAGCGTATTTGAAAAAAATATACTAATTTAGGGTAGACACAGGAGTACGTAGTAAATGTGTGCACACAGGTGAGTAGCAATTTTCATTTTCATCTTGTTGATGCGTATCGTATCAGCATCACCACCTTTTATGTGATTTACAGATGTAGAAACACAACTAGCGAGAACTACTTCTCTGTGTGATACTAATAAACGTGTCGTTTTCGTTGGAATGTTAGAGTTTGCCTTTTATGGAGAAAGAACATTTTTCTTAAGTGAGTAGTAGTTGGTCGCACTCGCGCAGGTAGAAAGAAAACCTTTCATATTTTGGGATACTAGTGAGACGTGTTACGCGTTTCTAAATCAGACTTGATTTGTCTGCCAAAAAGTACACACACACACACACACACGTCATGCAACAGAGCTCTTCTTGAATCAAAGGGAAATTTATCCACAAAGATGAATGCGAAGTAGTGCTGCTAAATGCAAAAACCAATCAAAAAATGCTAATGTGGTGGTGCCATGAGTTTTCGACATAATCTTCGGCTTAATCAGGTGAATACATCAGGTTGGTTGGGGGTTTATTATTTCCAAACTCATAATAATAATAATAATAATGCATTTCGCACTGCCTACATAAAATTATCTTGAACACACGCTGATTGACATTGTAGCCGAAATAATATTCGAAGGAGAAACGCATCTAGTGTATAATGTGCAACAAAGAGAATTGACAGCGCCACAAATAATTACATTTAATACGTAATCATGTAACCGTATCTGCCATAGTTGCTGCATCTTGCGTCGTCGTCGTGACAATTACATGAGTCGGTAGTAAATTTGAGGGGAACAGATTTCAGAATAATTTAGAACATGCGACAAGTCGTAGAGCCGTCGTAACTTGAATAATATGAATAATATTATTTAAGGGTTAATGTGTCCTCCCTTGCGCTCTTCTCGCGCACCAGCAAAGTAATAAAAAAGTACTTGAATAGCGATCTCAACCGTAATCCAACATTTCTGTGCGTGGATGATCTAAAGCTAAGCTCCTTTTTCCTAGATGATGATGATGATGTAACTAACTGCATGCAGTTTTATAAATTAAGCTTGTGTGGCACCAGTTTCCTACCGTGCCGTCAGTGTATTTCATAATGTTTTGCCTAATTTCTTTTTTTTTATCAAGGACCATTAGTTCTATTAGCGTTAATCGCATTCCATCATCCACCCCATCAGCATCATTCTATGACATAACAAATTTACATTTTCACCCTTCCTCTGGACTGGACAATTTCCCAAGAGTTAATAGTTTAGCTTAAAAAAGGGGTGCTTGCTCGGTTATGTGAACTGTGTCCTTGAGTTTAGTTAGTAAGTATCAGTTACATTAAGGAAAGGAAGGACCCACCATCACACAAGTAAATTCGAAGTATGATAATAATTCGTTATGAGTCATCTTTAAATACATATGTTTTTCTGTAGTATAGGTAGTCGAATTAGTCGATGCAGTTAAAACCAATTTTTAAGAAGAATTCGAAACGAAGGATTTAAAACAAAGCCAGGAACAAACATGCATATCCAAATGTTTAATGTGCAACATATACGTATCTCTAGCATTTTTCGTTAAGCATTGCATTTGGCACTGCATCAAATGCTAATCGTCGTAAATGTGAAAGGCAATTGACTTTTCTATTGACAACGTTTCCCGGCAATTTACCATATATTATTGTTTGTAATAAGTATAGATTGTTATTAAACATTTTTAAATAAATCACACCATTTAATGCTGATTGTGAGTACCAAAAGGAAAGCATAATAGGATTTGCATGAATGCTTTTGATGTTTTAAATTCCTTTCGGCCCGCTTTGCTTCTATTTCATCTCGAATTTACAACTTGAAGATGAAAACTTGCTACGTGTCGTTACTGTATGAATGCGGTTTCATTTCCAATCATTTCGTATTGGTTCCACACTCGACTCCACCAAAAACTGTCTCAGTTAATGACCACCTTAGCTTCGTTGTATGTCCAAAAGAAAGGACGAGTCGTCGTGTGCCACTAGTGCCACGCCACAATGGAGCAACCGCGCAAGCCACAATCTGAATGACTTGCTTGAAGATGATGTCCTCATGTTTCCACTTGAATGCATCACGTGGCCTGTTTAGGATCACCAGTGACTCAATCTCGAGACCATGCATACCTATACGCAAGTCAATATCAGGTATTATAAAATGAAAAATGGTTTTAGTAGTCATGAAGCTCTTCTATAATAAAAGGTACATGGTAATACATGGTGAGCGAGTAGGGAAATTATGCATGGAATCTTTTTTGGATAGTAGATTCAAAGCTCAGGGTTTATTCAATCATCATCCCCGAACAATATACGGAGATGAATATCATTTTATTATAGTTTTTATACAAAAAAATACCAACATTGGAAATACTACACACTATATAATCTGATCTGATGAGCTCCTTCGGGACGCCCGTACTCATTTCAGCTTAAGCGTGCTTTGTTGAATGGAAACTTTTTTTTTGTAATTTTCATAAAGTAAATCTCCGTAAATCATTAATATTATGTGACCATAGCCCCATACCTATGCTACACGCATAAGTATTATGCATGTCAGGGTTCAGGATTCAGGATAGACAAAAGCATGCATTTCATTCTAGATTCAAATCACAGAAACGAGAAACCTCTCTCTCTCTCTCCCAAAAATATC
>JAANSN010005335.1:0-12674 GCA_036850665.1 Dicranocentrus wangi | reverse complement strand
TTGACAAACTTATGTAATTTGTATTACTTAAATAGGAAACACATTTTAAAGCAACCATTCCATTTGACGTTTCAGTTGTTTCAGTAAAATCACTTTTGAACAAATTCGATTAGCTATAATAATTATATACCATCAACCATGTTATGAGAGGATTACAAAAGCCTGTAATTTAGTTTTAAAAAATACGAGTTCAGGGTTAAAATGGTTTTCAAACAAAACACACAATATTGTAACACAAGTGGTTGCTCTATATTATTAATTATTATACACACGTCAACGCAGTGAGTCTAGCCTAGCCGGAAACATAAATGAGAAGCTTCCAAATAATTCCTTCCTTTTTGTTTAAGCAAGCTTGATAATAATTTTTTAATGTAATTAACAATTTACGTGTATTGTAACCAGTTTACAGGCATAGCTTATATTTCAAAAACAATTGAACCCTATCGCATGTCTGTCTGCACCACAAAAATGACTTATAAAATGCATGGAAAATTATGGATTAACGAGCGGGTGACAGTTTACAAAAAATGTACGTGCGTGGTGAAGAAATAATGAGATGCGGCAAAATAAATTTAGACCAAAATAAAATAAGTTGAAAAGTTGAATGTTAGAAAAGCTGACCAATGTTGGTGGAGAAGAATGTAACTCCAATAGATGAAGCATTGCATAATATCGAGTAGTATACAACCCATACCCATTTGCACTTTTACTGAATATTAGCATTTAACTTTATTGAAATTCCATTATATCAATATCGAGAAAGACAAAAATACACATTATTACAAATTCATACAAAAATTTTCTATTCTATGCAAAATACTACCGAAATGTGGACACACGCTATTCAAAACTTTACCAAACATACGCTATTATTTTTAATTTTTAGGCTAAAGTGTTAACTACAAAACAAACAAATTCCTAAACAATCAATCGTCTGCGTAAACTTTGATTACTTTCTCCAAAATCAAGATACAAATTAATTCATTAATAATTAATTAAGGAAGAGTTAACTAAATAAACTTAGCAACAGAGCACACTTAACTTGTAAAATCATTCTTTGCAAATGTAGTCATGTTTCATGAGCTTCACATCTCTTAGCTGACACTCTTTGCAGCAATAACTTCGATTGCATTTTGCACACCGAGTTGTGGAATCCGGAGCTCCACAAAATCGGCACTGACCGATTTTGTGGAGCTCCTGACTCGACCAAGCGGTGTGCTGAAATGCAAGCGAACCTATTGCTCCAAACATTGTCAGAGAAGGGATATCAAGTTTATGAAGCATGATTACATTTGTAACTAGTAGCTCGTCGTACATATAATCATGTTGGCAGTTTCTTTCCTGAAGAAGCTTTATTATAGGAAAAATATGTCTAGTGTTTAAAAATTAATATCAGTTTCAATTTTGGTATTGTCGTCTCTTTCTATTTTTAACAGTTTTGCTCATTTTATAGTAAGATTAATTTTATAAAAATTAATTGTTAAAAATGTTAAATGTAAATGTATGTTGTACGTTGTACCTAGTTTGAATACTTGAAATAAAATGCAACCTGAATTAACTTGGATTCTGCCTGCATCCCGCTAGTATTGAACTTACAAAAAGGGTCAAACAATACACATTAAATATTTAAATGCCAGATTAGTTTATTCATCACCAAAAAGGCAAAAACAAGTTAAAAAGTTTGTACAAATTAATCAGCATACACAACAGTAAACAAAGAAAGTTTAGGAAAGCATAATTGATCTTATCTTATATATCGGAAGAAAACGCGTTCATATACGCAAACATCGCGCATTGATGGGATAGTTATATATATATGAAGATTAACACGGTATTTTCTGAATAAATTAGTGTATGGATACTTTCGCTTCGCAAACAATTGACGAACTGCTGAAAACAATCTTGAAACAAACAAAGTATAACGTAGCAAAGAGAATTTCCTATCAATAAATACAAAAGACAAAGAACTAAAACTTTTTATTATATAAAGGAATTCATTAATTTCACTGCTGTGGCTGACGACTGGCAACTGCTAAAATTGGTCTCCCTCCTCATCCCCTATCTAACCCGCATTCGCATTATTCTCTGGAGACACTTGATTTTCATTTCCAGCCGGGGGATAGGCCGAATACAAGGCCACTGCTGATTGAGGGCCTATCGCCCCACTACCACCTCCATTGGCATTGGGAATCGATCCGGCAGGCAGGATTGTTGAAGGGAGGAGTGAACTGCTACTCGCGACTGGTAGGGGCAGACGACCATGGACGAATTGAGGATTAGGACCACTTTGAGTATATCCCAATGTCTGGGTAAATGTTTGCTCGTTTCCACCCTGAAACTGGAAGAATGGTTGCGCAAAAAGGAGAGTGGACATTGGTCCGTGTCCCATAATATACGGGGAATTGCCGTTGGAGGAAAGAGTTGAAGAGACGGGAGGCTGGACCACCACTGGAAAGTATCCCTGAGGTGTCATCTGCATCTGCTGCCACTCCCCGACCTGATCCTGAGACACCACTACTGGCCGATGAAAAGCTGTTGGAGCTGGCGTGGGCCGAGGAGTGCTTCGAATTGGGGCTGACATCTGAACTGGGAATGAAAGCCGCGGGTCTCCCGCTCGGATATACCCTGGAGGGTCTGGTCGAACTTGATGAGAATGGCTTGGAGGACGTACGACATTAGCGACCACTGCCTGTGAGGGATGACGTGGCAGGTTCTGATATGGCTGTGGTGGACGGAGGCTAAATTGTGAATGAGTAGCAGAGGCAGCGTCAGGGGCTGTCTGAAAGAATAAAGGAATCCCGGTGTACGGGCACTGGGTCGTCGTATCATATGGCTCAGCCTTAACTTGCATCATCTGCATCTCTCCACCCCTTCTTGCCGGGTCACGGGAATTGGAAACCGGGAATGGATTTACATTATTATCACTTCGGAAACCCTCTGACGGTGGATGATTATGATTGGAGGTACTGGCAATTGCTGGAGGAGGTAACACACTTGGGGCATGCGTCATCTGCGAAGGCGGTTCGGATGTTGGAGACGCAGCGTCGTCCTCCACCTCAGTCTTTATCTCATATAGAGTTTTCAACATCTTAGAATTTCCAATAATTCCCTTCAGCACGGAAGCTTCATCAGCACCCTCCGCCTCCAGCTGTTCCTCGATCCTTCCGTCAGCTTCACCATCTCCATTTGTCATACCCGCCCTCACATCCCCTGCGTCATCCGAGTTAGTGGCACCCATATCATCATCCCCACCTCCTAGTATAGCCTCCAAACGTTGGCAGTTCAGATCATTCTCAGCATCGGGTATTTCCACTGCCGCTGCTGCAGAGGGAGTTTTCGGTGTCACAACATGTACTACTTGTACTTCCTTTCCACTTTGACTTGCGTCCACCTGTGTCGAGCTTCCAGTTTGAGCTGGCGATGATCCCGCATTTGCGCCCCTTGCTGAATAATTCTGGAGTGCGGCCAACCGCTCAAAAGAAGCCGTGATAGAGTTGATCCTCTCCCGGAGCCTATTTCGGTGTTCCGCCGTCATCGCAACAAGTGGTGGGGCGGGTGTCGAAGGCTGAACACTTTGTGAAAATCCCGGACCTGAAGCAACTTCACTGGCGGATGGCTCGACGGCGATGGAGGACGTTCGCTCACCGGCAGATTCCGGAAGATGATCCCCTACAGTTTCACTTTGTTCCAGTTGAACGTCTTCAGAACTGCACGCTTCGATAGCAAGATCATTCGGCAGCCCTTCTTGCAATTGGGATCTATCCGACGCAAATCCGTCCCCTCCTTCAGAATTGTCCATTTGTGCCATGAGCTCCCCGTCGTCCAAACAATCCACCACAGGATGGACCGTTGTTGGGGTCTCTGTAAGCTCCAACTCTTCCAGTTCCGAATCCAAAAAGGTCATGTCTTTCGGTTCCACTCTTTCGGAATCAACAGGAGAAGGAGGGTACAGGCTGGANGCAAAAAAGCCATGTCTTTAAGTTCCACTCTTTCGGAGTCAACAGGAGAAGGAGGGTACAGGCTGGAAGCCAAGGCGAGGACGGGAGACGAGGCTAAAGGGAGATAACGTTTAGTGGACGGCGAAGCCACTGCAGCAGGTGGCGAGCAGTCCCCAGAACGTACATGTTCAGCAGAGCTAGAAGCCGCAAGGGATGGTGCTGAGGTAGATGCCATGACGATGGTCGAGCCCGATTGTAAAGTAGCTTTTTGAGCTGCGGCAAAAGCCACGCTAGATAACCTGAGAGCAGGCGGGATAGGTTTACTTTTAGGGGTGGTGGATAGCTCAGCATGCTCATCACACTTCTTTTTCTTGCCGTTTGCTTTTGGTTTCTTGCTAGGTGGTGGTATTTCCAATAGCTCTTGTCCTTTTGTGGCGGCGCAAGTAGCAACATGGCTCATAAACCCTTTGGTGTCCAGTTCTCCCCAAAAGAAGTTGCAGGACTTGCAAATCCTGTTAATAAGATCAAAGCAGAGCCCCTTCCCACATGAGGACGTCAAGTGCATCTCAAGCTCGACTTCAGACGAGTACACATCTGCACAAAATATACAGTTAAATTCGTCAGCATCATCATCAGGTGGAGGAGCTTCTTCGGCTGCAGCGTTTGGCGGTGTTAATGGATCGATTGAAGCCTGTCCCCGTGCTCTCTTTCTCTTTGGTGATGATGGTGAAGATTCAGGTGTTACCGGAAGGGCTGAATTAGCTTCCGTCCTTTTCTTTCCTACAAGCAAATGAATGAGAATGTTTTATCATCAGACAAACTAGAAATAAAAAATAATGTTAGTCGGATTTCAGGGTTTGTAAAATTAGTGAAAAAAAATTACTCTTGCGCTTGTTCAAGTTGTCCGACTGCGGACGGGTCTTGGATGGTCCCGGTCTCCTATCATCCTCCTCATCGTCGACACTACCTTTCTCTGACTTCTGTGTTGAACTCGTCTTTTTTGTCCTTTGCTTAACCGGAGATGGAACACGTTCCTCCACCTCTGAATCCGAGGACAGAGTGATAATCTCTGGCTCGGTGTCCTTTTCCTTGATATTAACTGGTGTAGTGCTCGGGTCGACACCATCGGTCAAGTTATCGTCATCTCTAGCTGAACTTGGAGTAAAAGCTCCACAGGGGTTGGGGGATTGCTGGGTGATATTATTATTATTTTTAGCCTTTCTGATTCTTATCCGATGACTTCGCCTCCAGGTATCTGGGTTCGGATCGAATGATTTTGAGTTTCTTTTAATTCGTGGTGTCTTTCCGATTGCTAAGGGAGGAGACACTTTCCGGATTTCCGGTGGCAATGCCAATTTAGTTGAAGCTGGTCTTCTGCTCTGGCCTCCTCCACTACCATTTTCAGGAGACTCGTCCTGCGTTCCACGTGACCCTGATGGTGTAGGTGGGCCAGAAACATTTTGGCGTTCGGCTGGTGGTGTTGTAGTTGTGGATAAGGTCGTTTCTGGATACAGAATTGAAGGTTGTGTTAAAGCACCTTCCGTGGTGCGGACTGGTGTCTTAGGGTGAAGCACTGAACGTCCTGCACTGTCCTCCCGACCCTCCGCCCGGTTCCTCGCGTAATAATGACAGCGGACCGTTTTCTTCTTTTCCTGTCCAAGTAAAGGATTCTCAGGGTCGACATGCTCCACCTCGAGGTCATCCCATAGTCCAGTTATCTGGAGCATGTCTATCACCGCCTTCACTTCCTTTTGATCCTTTGCGTCGATAACAGCCTCCCCTCGATACATGAGCGACACGACGGCCTTCAAATGCTCCAACTTCACGTCCATCAAGCTGATGGCGACTACCTCATTGTCGGTTGATTCCTTTAACTCCGCATTGATAAACGAGTTCGGAACGGGGTACAGCTTTGACGCGTTCTCAAGGAAGGCCCGGTGAACGGGAATATAGCCGTCACTGCAAATCAGGTGCACCTCGCACGTGTTTTTATTTACTTTGAGCTCCCGTTGCTCCACCAGCAGTGAGGCGTGAACCGGCTGGGTACTCACAACTTTGACCTCCGTTTTTGAATTCGGTTCCCCCGATCCTGTAAAACCAAAAAGTTGACAGCAATGTCAATGTATTAGTATTAAAAGTTTTTTACGTCATTTCCGAACATTGAAACATGCATTAATAATGATATATAATTCACTACTACTATCTATAAATCCACTAACCACGTTCCAAAGTGTAGCCAAAACCTGGCCAGTCAATCTCACTCCACGTCCATCCATTTTCCTCCCTCTTCTCGTCCAACTCTATAAGTTCAGTGGAGGTTAATCTCCACACATTTTTATTCTGATTCATGTCTCAACTCTCCAACTATCAACCTCCTCCTCCAGCCTTCGTTTCGTCAACCTTGGAATCAACAAAAGAATCCTTGACCTTCAACCTTAAAGTTGACAAGTTGAAAGTCAAGGGGGAAAACTATTAAATTAAAGTATTGGATCTGCAATTTGGTAGATTAAATTAAAGTATCATGTTATAATATATTTCTTGGCTCGAAAGTTCGGTTCCAGTTCCAACTCCATAGTTGAATTGAAAGGGTTCCACACCTCCACGATTAATTGACCATCAATTGATTTATTACAAAGACAATTTTCAATTTAAACCTACTTTCAACTTGTATGATTTGCTCGAAAACACCTCCACCACCTCAAAACTCCCTTGTGCCCTGTCACCTCCTGTTTCTTTGAGCCGATATACTGTAAAACTTCAAAAGTTTTTTTTAAACAGTTAACTTTAACAGTCGTCGACAGCCAGTCAACGCCGCTTTAAAAACTTGGGAACAATTAGAAAAAGGAAAAATGGGACCATTTTTTTAAAACAAAGCCACTTTTTTTCTCGAATGAGCTCCCATCCCGCTCGGTTTGCTAAAAAACACAATTGACTCACCAGAATCCAAAATTCAGATATGACCAGTATGACCACTGACAGTTCCACCCACCCACACTCGACTGACTCGAGATGAGATGAGATGAAAATGCATTGCATAATATTGCATTGCAGCCAGGCCAGACGAGCTTTTCTGCTTTGGTTTTTTATGGCTGGCGACACCGCGTCTCCAATCGCAGATGCAGACATGGAACAAAAGAAGGGATTCCTCTAGTTCCTGTTATTGTGGGTGGAGGGAATATGGGGGGATGAGTCATAATAGGAGGAAATACATATATTACATACCTAGGTAATAATATGTATATTAGTTAGCCAAAGACGAAGACAACAGACACCCAAAAGCACCAAGTCAGGTCATCATGTTAGATGTAGAGCAGTCGCTTTTTAATTCTAATTGGGAGGATATAAAACTACTAACATGTATGTATGTATACAAATAAACTATCAAAAAAACATGTATTAGTTGATGTTGGTACGTAAAAAACTCAATTTAATTTGAAATGAATTAAACATACGTATTTGTGTTCAGTGATTCAGTGGAGAAAGTTACAGCTTAAATGAAATTAAATGCAACAGTATAATGTCGAATGATCGAACGAATGTATGTTAGTTAGTAAATGAACTTATAATTAACATTCAATAGTTGCTAGTTGTGGTGAGTTTTCGTTGATCCTTTGATACGAACGAATGAATGATACTAAAAGGAGTGCATAGGTATATATATAGTTTAGTTCGACTTTCTGGAGCAGTGACATTTGCTAAAAATCCTTATGAAATACTATATCTGTGATGAATCTATACAGGATAGGATAAAGGAATAATTTATGATTGAGCAAAATACAAATCTGAGAAAAAATGGTTGCATAAAAACTAATTGAGTTGAGTTAGTTATTGCCACGGGGAAATGAGATCGATCCTGGGCGTTTCATAACGAGATATAAGCTATAACAATATTATATTATACAAAACAAACTCTGCCTATTTCCTCTTTTTTTCAATTAGAATTCAGTAATAAAAAAATGATATAAAGGACGCCTACACAGATCATTCGTATTATTATATTAACATGAGCACTATGATGACTTTATTATCATAATAGTTTCAAGTTTCCCTTCCCAAACAATTTAAACAAATTCAAGACAATAATCTTGGAAGACATTGGAAAGAAATATACTAGAATGGTTCAGTGGTATATCATATCATAATAATACGTATATCTACCCGCAAAAGACTTGTAGACAAGACACTAACAATAATTATATTATGGTAATACAGGATTGTCTACATTAAATTACATTATCTTGAGCTAGTTTGCTAGTTTGTTGGAGTTTGGCCGCCGTCGTAACACACGGTGCGGAGGGTGTCGAAGGCGGGTTACTTTGTGTTGAATGTGGATCTGGTGTGCGTTTGCTCGTGGATGGCTCCACCGGTGACACTTGCTCCCTGGCACTGTCTGGAAGGCGACCCATTTCAATTTCACGTTGGCCCACTTCAACGTCTTCGGACCCTCCTGTAGGTTCTTTATATTTGTCAAATTTGGACATCCCTGCCCCTGATTCCTGGGTATTACGTTTCTCCACGGGTGGGAGGGGGAGGAGTGGCGTTCCATTCTTGGTACATGTTTTGCTAGCAGGACCTCTCCTCTTCCCTACTATGAACTTGGGCTCGAAATGGGGTTTTTTCTCTTCAAGGTCCTCGCATTTTTCAGTTTTGATGATTTGAGTCATGATGACCTGCTGCCCATTGTCCAAAGAATTCACCGCAGGGTGTACCACCGGTAAGTCCGCATTGGTGTTTTCCAGCGTCTTCGCGACATTCACACCTTTCTCGGACTCTGAATTAGAAATCCTGTCATTAAGTCCCACTCTTGCAGAGTCAATAGGAGCACGAGTCGCAGGTGAGGTGGAAACCGCATCGTGAGCGTGTGGTAACAAGGCAGTTGGGGGATTACTATTAGTTGAGGGGGAAGCCACTGTAGGTGGCAAGGAGTCAGCAGTAGGTACAGGTTCTGCAGAGCGGGATGCTGTGAGACGAGCTTCAGCGGAAGTGGATCCCACCATGGGGGAACGGGACTCGTGTGGTGGATAGCTTTTTCTTGAGGGGGAACTCACGGCAGGTGTAGGCACAGGTTCAGTAGTCATTTTTGGTTCTGGAGTCGTTGCTGTAGGCTCTTGTGACTTTGGTGGAGGTTCTGTAGTCGAGGTGGTAGGTTCTGGAGTAGTTGTAGAGCGGGAAGCCGCGAGACGAGCACGAGCTGCAGCTGAGGTGGACGCAACAACGGGGGACAATAAGACCGAAGTAGGAGGGGCAGATTTTTTAGTTGATGAGGTTGAGGGTAACTTGGTAGGTAACAAGAGAGCAGGACGACGGGCCTTACGCTTACGTTTAGCAGTGGTGGATGTCACCGCAGGTGGTGAGTCAGTAGGGGATCGAGGTCTCTTTCTCTTGCCTTTCGGTTTTGCTTTAGTTTTCTTGCGAGGTGGTGGCATCAGTGGTTGTCCTTGTCCCTGTGTGGCGGCGCAAGTAGCAACATGGTTCATAAACCCCTTGGCGTCCTGTCCTCCCAGAAAGGAGCAGCAGGATTTACATATCTTGTTACACAGGTCAAAGGAAAGCTCCTTCCCACAGGAGGACTGCAAGTGCATCTCGAGCTCGGCTTCAGACGAGTACACGTCTGCACAAAATATACAGCTAAATTCTTGATCAGCAGAAGGTGGGATATCTTCGGTCTCAGAGTTTGGTGGTGGCGATTGAGTGGTTGGATTCTGTCCGCGATTTTTCTTTGGTGGTGGTGATGGTGGCGAGGGAGGTGTTTCAGGTGGTGGTGAAATCTCTTTACTCCTCTCTTTTCCTAAAAGCAAATTAAAATGAGAATATTATCGAAAAACAAAAGTAACATACAAATAGGAGTTTAATGTATAATGTATATATTTGCAAAATTACAGAAAAATTACTTTTGCGCTTGTTTAACTTGTCCGGCTGCGGAAGGAGCTCGGATGGTCCAGGTTTCCTATCATCCTCCTCATCGTCTACACTCCCATTTGCTTCCCTCGGCGATGAGCGTGTAACGGAATTGGAAGTTGGTAGCTTAATGCTGCGCGGAGGTGTATAATCAACATCACTTCCACGTTCTCCGGTCTCTGACGGTGGTGTTGAAGTCGGGCTTGACGTTCTTTTTTTAGCCGGAGATGAAACATCTTCCTCCTCCGCCTCTTCTGAATCCGAAGACAAATTGATAATCTCTGGCTCTGGCTCCTTTTCCTTGGTATCCTCTGGTACGAAGCTCACGACACTGTTATCCGAAGCCGGACTGGGTAGGTTAGTATCGACTTCGAGACCTGCTGGTGACTTTCTACTGGGCAAATCTTCGTCATCGTCCTCTGCATCTGGAGTCGAAGCTCGGGAAGGGTTGGAGGAGGATTGGGTATTCTTAGCCACACTGGTTCTGGTTTTAATCCGACTACTTCGCCTCCAGCTTTCTGGGTTCGGGTCGAATGGTTTTGAGTTTCTTTTAATTCGTGCTGTCTTCCCGGTTAATACGCCGGGCGGCAGTTTCCGGAATTCCCGTGGCAATGCCAATTTAGGTGAAGCTGGTCTGGTCTGACCCTGACCTCCTCCACCAACATTTCCAGGGGATCCATTCTCTTCCATCCGACTTGACATTGGTGACGGTCCAGGTGTAGCAGACACAGTTTGTTCGCGTGTTGCTGTGCACGTGGCGATTTCAGCTGGAAGTGTAGGAGGCTGAGGACTTTGGCCGTTAGGACCATTATCAGGTTTTGGTATCCCACCGGAAGCCTTTCTTGTTATCCGGGGTTGCCTTGGGATTACAGTGCGAGGGTGAACCTTGACGAATTCAGGCGGCATATCAGAAACTGGTCGTCGTGGTCCGTCTTCCGTAGCTTGTCCCGAATCATTTCGATTTCCCCTGGATGATCCAGCTGCTACTACTACTGCCTCTTGCTCCTCCAGTTCTTCTCGTGGATGACGATTAGATTTCGACGGCGTCTTCGCCTCCTCCCGTCTTCTCGTGGAGGCTAGTACATCTGCATATGTTAAAGCACCTTCGGCAGAGACTGGTGTTGGAGGATGAGCTGAACTCTTGTCGCGAATCTCTGACTCATCATCATAGTAAAAGCAGCGGACCATTTTCTTCTTTCTCTTTTTGACTAAAGGATTATCAGGGTCGACTTGCTCCACCTCGAGGTCGTCCCAGAGTCCAGTTATCTGGAGCATGTCTATCACCGCCTTCACCTCCTTTTGATCCTTTTCCTCGATAATAGCCTCCCCTCGATACATGAGCGACACAACCACCTTCAAATGCTCCAGCTTCACGTCCATCAAGCTGATGGCAACTATATTGTTATTAGATTCGGAAGGTTTTAGCTCATCCGCGATAGCCGAGTTCGGGACGGGGTACAGCTTCAGGGTGTTCTCAAGGAATATGCGATGGACGGGAATATAGCCGTCACTGCAAATCAGGTGCACCTCACACGTGTTTTTCTTTTCATTGGGCTCCCGTTGGGCCACCTGCATTGAGACTTGACAGGGGTGACTGCTCACAACTTTGATTTCCGTCTTGGAATTTGGTTCCCCCGATCCTGTAAACCCAATAAAATAGTGACCATGTAAAATAAATAACAAGTTTAAACAAATTAATTTCCGAAATCCACTCCACACTACTATACTATCTATAAAACCACTAACCACGTTCCAAAGGGTAGCCAAAACCTTTCCAGTCAATCTCACTCCACGTCCACCCATTTAACTCCCGATACTCGTCCAACTCCACAAGTTCCGTGGAGGTTAATCTCCACACATTTTTATTTTGATTCATGGCTCACAGTTGACAGTGGTCTCACCTCCAATCACAAAAAATCCAACCTGCCTCCACCACCTCCTCGTAAAATTATCTCTCCTGTCAACTGTGGAATCAATAAGAAAAAACTGCATTGAGAAATTGAGCCCAAAACCCAAAAACACAGGCAGCCAGAGAGAGGTTCCACTTCATCAATCCAAAAATACCAAATTGCCAATACATATTTATTTATTATTCAATTAAGTATTTTATGATACTTTTTATTTTTTGACCTTTGGGAATTTACCTTTTACCACCTATGACCTACTTGTGACTTGTGACGCTGACTTGTGTTCGAAAACCACTTTCAACCCGGCGTTCTTTCTTTTACACACAAGTTTTACGAACAAACAGGAGGAATGTTCCACATCCACACGACCACGAACCACGACCACGACACGACCACCCTGCCTCGTTTCAAGTCACGAGAGAACTAAAGGTGAAAGGGAAAATATTATGTATATGTGTCCCTGCTGCCCTGCTGTCACCTGTCCCTTTTCTTTGTAAAAGTACCTTGTTATTATCTCCGCGCTGGTAATAATAGAGCCCCTGCTGCTACAGTCCCACAACAAGGCAACTTGCAGACGTAACAAAAAAACAGGATTCTCTTCATAATTCAGCCACGCGCACGCACACTTACATAACATACAAGGCAAGGCAAAAGGAGATATTTAAGGTGTGCGTGTGTAAAGAAGAAGGGAATTTATAAGGGACATCTCTGTATTCATTGAACGAATTCGTATACATAATACTTACATACCTATTTTATCAGAGAGAGAAGAGATAGCTGTATTAAGTTGTATTGTATTATGGGGTTGTGCATAAATTAGATCATCCCAGGAGGTAGGTGGGTACCTGCTAAATATATGACGAGAATTGATGTGGGTGGGTGGGTGGTGTATGAGTTTATCACGTCATTCCAAAACATGAAAAAATCATAA
>JAANSN010005334.1:0-12674 GCA_036850665.1 Dicranocentrus wangi | reverse complement strand
AATGTGACAGTAACATTCGGGAATGCAAATGGAACGTGTGACGGCGGCACCGACAATCAATTAGAGTTCCAAAAGAATGTTGTAATTATTGCAAAGCATTGTGATGCGAGTAATAATGCATGCTTTCACTCGACTAACAAATGACAAACGTATCGTGATCGGGGATCCCCTTACTATTACCAAATTCTAAAACGAGGAGAGGATACCCGACTAGTGTCCGACAATTCATTATAGGTACGTTTTGTAGACAATTTTGCGCGGATTCAGAATCTGCAAACATTTTCATGTGGAAATGTTATTCAATAATTTTTAATTGATTGCAAATTATATCATGCGGCGAATTGCATTATTGCAATCCCTCTAAAGCGATTGAAAATTGAACACTAGATATACATGCTAGATATATATATCATGTTGCTTTACTTTACACACCATGAACCGTGGAACTCATTGCACCATGTACAACACAAAGAAACTGTATGTATGGCCATGATGCCGGGGTGTGATGTAGTTTGTACATTAATTGTACTTGATTGCGTATGCGGATCTATCACTCTAAACTAATTGGTTCTATTAATGGTTATGGTTTAAGGAAGTAAACGCAATTACCACAAAACCATATAACCTCATAATAGGATGTTTCTGCAGAATTTGATTTGACTGTTGAAGCCCATAATGTCTATTTTCTAACTACAACTGCAGTGCAGTATTCATGGCAAATATAGTACCCCATTGACCCTGAACTGTATTTGCTTGATCAGTTTGATCACATAAAGATTAAATTCGTATATATACGTTAGGTAAAGGGATCCAGTAGGTATTCGCTATACGACGAAAAAAAAATCACCTCTACCAAGTTACATGCACAACACTAGTCGTAGGTAGACGTAGAAAAGAACATCGCGAATCGTCACCATTTTCAACTGCAATGCAACACAAGCGATACTACACCGGAGAACTTTTGTCTTTTTATTTTTCATATTATATAATCTCTTAAGGCAAAGTGAATTTGGTAAGGCTTAGCAAAATCTCCGTATTATGTACAAACATGTTTACAATAGCCTTAATTTCCAACGAGCAAGATTTTGGGTTTTTGTATAGCGGCACTTTGCACAACTCATAAACACACTCGTAGGATAGGATGCGCATTTCAGTAGGAATTCTGTTGAGCAAACAGAAATAAAAAGTGCAATATAAGTTCGAAGTGGGGATTCAGGGCTAATTAGCAATTAATGTGGAATTATGCACTAGCGTTTATATAGGTATGCAAGGTGAATTATTTGTCAAAAAATAAATGAGCTCAATTCACTGACTGGACGGAAAGAATGCGACACAATAATATACTCATGCAACGATCTACTCGCGTATTGTTATCACGTATCAGCGCAGAAACAGAGTGTGCTTTCATTTCACAAATTTTCAAATTTTCCCAAATCGACACTAAAATATTTAGAATATTAAAATTATAACAAGCCAAACATTGTCCAATTCAAGTGGTTTTTGAGGAAGGATGCTTATTAATGAGTGAATATAACGTGAACATTACAACACATCATGTTCCGCAGCTTCCCACAGCACAACCAGTCAGCTTTTTTATTACACAATACATGCGAGTGAAAGTGATCACCAGAGCACGGATGCTCACAGGAAATGTTTAGCGGAAGTGACAATTTGTGCCGGTGTTCTATCTATAGAGATGTGTGTACTGACTGAGTGAGTTTATAAAAGGGTTATACTACTTAATATTATATTGTATGTACCTTCTTGAGAGGATCTGCATAAAGTTTCTGGAGCTCATCATAAAGCCACATTTCAACAGAGAGTCGCTTCCGAATGAGGCTCATCTGATGGCTCCCGTATTTGGCAGTGAGGTATTTTTCGCGTTTCTCTTTCACTTCACCATTGTCCATGAAACCAACATGGAGATGGGATTTTCCACTTCCAGACCCTGGTGAACTGGAACTTCTTCCAGAAGGGCTTTGTGTGCCAGCAGCACCTGATCCATTGGTAGCCATACCGTTACGGCTTCCCCCACTATACGCTGGAGGCGGGGATGAGGTTACCTCACAATCCATTTGAAATACTCCTTTGCTCTGTAAAGTCAAAATAATAAGCGGTTAAGTAACATGGATTAGGTAAGTAACATTAAACAAGCTAATAAAGAGTGTAGCATTATTAAATGCAGCAGTGCAGCCTAAATTGTTATTTTTAAACACGTGTTGTGTTCAATCAAAATCGCACTGGAGTACAAGGACGATTTAAGTATATAGTACTGCAGAACAATTTATATCGAGTATATTACACTGAACTAGCTGGTTTCGTCTGTCCTATTATTATGTAATAAAAATGCATCATTCATTTTCTCAACTCAACTTCCCCCCTCTCCACAAAGAAATGTCAAAAGAGCTGCAACAAAATAACTGCAAACTGAAATTCAGGTAAAGGTGACACGCCATGTGCGTTGTATACAGTTTCAAAGCAGAAATAGAGATATTACAGCTACCAGTAAAGAAACATCAAGAGCAAATCATCTATTGTATCAGTATTGTATACCATTGTTACCTATGGAAAGGATTATTTGTAACGCCAGCAGTATTGTTCAATCGGTATATGTATATCATATCAGTATATCTATATATGTAGGAATTGTGTTGTTATTATTTATTGAATCATGGGCAATTTTCCTGTTCACCGTGAACCCACCAAGTAGCCCAATGTTTCTACACAATTTCCCGTGTCGACGAGCTCACACTGGATGGAACTATGGAACCCCGAAAAAACACACAGCACACCTTCGCTTCCATGATTATCATGGCTTCGCCGACACAATAAGCAATAAATAAAAAAAGGCGAAACAAAGATAGAAATGGTTTCAGAGTGAAAATGCGAAAAGCATATAAAAACCTGTTTGTTTGTGCTTTTCCCAACTTGCCTTTCCCTTGCCCTTGTTTTAGTCATCATTCCCTAACATCCGTCCACAGAATAATGTAGCATTAACACTCCCCGGGTTTTCTCCCTAGTAGTCTATATCTGCACGGGTACAGCTTCAACGGAACAGCCTGACAACAACGTGTATGCTAAGGGTGAGAATGGCAACGGACGAACGAATTGGAATGGGAAAGTACGTTTAGTTGGCGAAGGACCATTACATAGTATCATTTGCCATCGCTATTTTCCCTTTTCCCTTTCCTCCGTTACCAAGAAAGTTCTCAGCTGGCTGTCAGCAATGAAACACTTGAAGAGAACTACCCACTTCTGCTTTGTGTCTTTCGGGTTTGCCAAAGTGAAGAGGTGGAGGCTGAAAACTCAAGCTGGAAGAATGTAAGTACCTGCGTTGCGTGTGTGTGTGTAGGAGTGTAATATGCATGCCTATTCCAAGAAAGTCCCTATGGAATGTACACGCCACACGGAACAGACAGACATCAACCTGCTCACTTTCCTTTGGAGTCACTATATTTCCAAAAACGTGATAGTGTTTTTTGTTGCTCGCAGCGAAAAAGAGGTGAGCTGGTTGCCAAATTATATTCATAAAAATGTATCTGTCCACATGTATCATTGGAAAAATACGGGATTCCCATGTGCCACAGCATGCCCAGTTGCCAGTTACTACTCTGTCTGTACCCCAGGCCCCAGACCAGTGTTGGTTTTAATGGATACTTTCAGTTTCACCGGGCATTTGAACTCACTATGCATAAGCATGGTTTTGGTTGGTTTGATGATGATTGTTATTACAAGGAAATAATATTGAGGAGGAAAGGAAAAGGGAATGTCAGTCGCCATCCCCAAAAGAATAAATATATATACAGGCATACACTAGCTGTATTACGATAATGTGTGCATCTGCTTGTACATTGAATAAACTTTCACTCATCTGGAGCTCACCATTCTGAATCCAGTTGAACCATTTTATTTCATTTTCATTTGGAACCAGCTGCTCGAAAACATGATTGCGCTGGTTCAATATGTTTTATAATAATGTAATCTTTATGAAGGACTGGTTTTGATGGTGGCATGAAAGAAAAGCTGAATTGGGAGTGGTAAAGTAATACCAATATATACTACTTTGTGTATTAAGTATTTCTAGGATTATTGGACTGATCTATCGAATATGTGATGGGACCTAGCGTGCTGTGTGCCACTACAAGCTTTATACTCTTCTGCGTCAGTTCTCTCTTCCTGCATAGTTTTGCACTGGGGAGTCAAAAACTTATGCAATATAACGCCATTAAATCCACGCTTACAAGAAACTGTAAAGGAAGGACGCTTTTTCTTTCCATGCCCCTCAATGGATTGAGTGAGAAACCTAGCCGAATTCCGTTCCAGTTTTTTAGTGCATGAACAGAATGAGCGAGTGGATTTTGAGAAGCGAAGGTAGAAAAGGAAGTCAGCAGCAAAGGAACCGGGCGAGTCAGGGTATTTCATTTTCATGACAAGTTTTGATATGAAACCTAATATGGTATAAGGCTATTCAAGTGGCAATAAAAGCCCTCCAAACATTCTTATCATCTCTTTAGCCTCATACACAACTTAAAAGCGATAAACTGCTAGCAGTGCTGGCTATACATATATGTGAATTGTGTCGACGTTGAATTTACTATCTTAACTGGATTTTAATAACCAACTGAAACGCATTTAACGGAGGTTATAATTCGATTTATGAAATATCTAGGCCGTCTAGTTCCCTGGGGGCTGAGCTATTAAAAATGCTACTCTCAAAATTAAGCGAAAACTCATCACAGTAGGACGAAGTTTACTACATTACGAGGCTGTCGGATTGTATCCTATTTGGTTTTGTTTGGTTCATGCCTTTGCTCTGCTCCCATTTCAATTTATTATTTAAGAATTACATCAGAATATTGAGTACGCGAATTTAAAATTACAGGAGGATGTTTCATTGCTACATTATAGTCTTTGACTTAAATTCTGTTGCTTCAAAATCCAGATTTGGAATTAGAGAATATAACCGTTGTGTGTTTCCACCCAGAAAAGGAAATATTTATATGGGGACATGAATATTCGGTGCTTTACCCTTTGACTCGTTGCAATATCTATAAACATGTCACATTGGCTCACATGAATCTGCCATGAAGAAAATTGGTATCTTATTTTCTATGTGGAGATCCATTCGTAGTAGGAAATTACTCTAGTGGATCTGTCTGACGGTAATACTGAAAGGAGGAATGAATGAGCCACAGGCGAATTCAAACAAGAAAACATATAATGAACTCCAACATATTTCCCTAACACAACAATTCTTTACAATACTACTTTTAAAGTTACTCGCTAATTAAATACAGGGATTAACCTTTTAAAAAAATCAAGTTCAATTGTCCATGAAATACAACGTAGTAGGTATCCATATTGGCCAACTCTTTCCATTGATTCCTTTTCATCTTGGATTTTTTTGCCGTTTCTAAATGAGATCTCAAGGGAAATGAGCGAAACGGCGACTCTCCATTTTATGACAAACTAGCCTGATAGATAATAAACATTTCTGTTTATGTCATGATGATGCTTTCGGTTCTGTACAAGAGGGTCACAAAAGCTACAAAATGATCATCCTTTTTAGCGTAATGTTAGCACATGTAACAATGAAGAGGTTGGTTTTTTGTTACAAAAAGAAACCGTGTCGAAGGGAATTATGAATCGTTAAATCCTGAAAAATATGCTATTAAGTGTGACGGGGCAGCTATTTGGCAGTGGTGTGGTTATGACGGTGATGGCATAATGGTATTATGGAATATCCAGTACGCAGTATAACAAGTAAAAGTCTTGTCTAGTTCATACATCTCCTCAAGTTACATCCCTTCTATCTTCATCAGCAAGCCCCCAAGTAGTTCATAAAACATGAGATTTTCTAGTGTAGTCTTATATCCCTGTAAATTCTCTTACTTTCAGTCTTTGCGTACATTTTGCAGTCGTGCGGATTGTGGATATGGTATACGTATACCTAAGGTATTCACTATTTTTTCCCTATTTTCACTATTTCACTCCTCGCACCTTGTATTAAATTTGCCGCAGCTAGAGAGCTAGAATCCTCGTAAAAAAACACAATGCCAAACCAAACCATGTTCATGTTTCATATACCACCGACTCACAGATGCTATACCACTTGTGGGAGATTTTAATGTGACATTGAAAAATATTTAGTAATAATAAAGTGACACTTTATACAGCATTTTTGCGTTCACCCTTTCCAAACCCATACAACTTCATTTATCCACGTCGGCTCTCCTGTCGTCTACCTACCACTACCTACCTACTACCTAGTACCTACACACAGTGTCGTTGTAAACCTTGTTAATCTTTATATATATACGGGTCTGGCACCTTGTATCTTATTCTACTGTGTCCAAGCAAAAGAACGAACGTTGCGTTGCAATTGAGACACTGACGAAGCGAAGAGGAGAACCTCACCCTAGAACTACTGCATACGGAGGACAAGCAAAGAGATGACAACGTACGTACAACTTTCCCATTCAATCTTTTACCGATGATGCCTTGAGGAAAGCAATGTCCGACCGAATAGGGCCACGACGTGAAAAAAATTTAACTGACCATCATTATCTTGCTTAGGTCTTCACTCTGACCAGTATTGCCTGTAGCACACCACCGCCCGCAGCTTATATCTGTCTAAATGTTTTTATGTGATTCCTACCCAACAATCGAGCACGAGACACTGAGATGTGTATTATAAAATGCTGCGCCACAGCAGTAGTATATTCACGAAGTTATATATTTTTACGTGATAATGCGGTGATATACGACGAGTATAGTATATTTTAACACATACCAATATAAAAATATATTGGGAATATGATTCGCCGAACAAAGTTGAAAGTTAAAGCTCAGATAGAGATGTAACATCATTCGGTCTCTTTTTTGCTATTCAGTGATGTTCAATAGAAACCGCTGTTTCCCCTGCACGAAGCACACATGCATTTGTAAAATTTAGCGTTTTTGTTTGCGGAGAACTCAAATGAATGGAAAAAGTTCGTGTACACTGCTACGTCATTTGAACAAGTGCGTCTAATATTTATACTGTACATGGTGGAGGTGTATGGTGTATGGTAATACAAAGGTGGAGGTATAGGTGGTCGGGTCGACATGAACAAAAGGCATGGATTCAAATAAAAATATAGTATTCCGTTAAGACTTTAAAGGTTATGGACACCACAATGTACACAAAAGTCAGAACACTATTCAAAACTCTACAAAGTTTTTAAGGGTATGCGCTAGGAATAAGTACTACGTGCTCCTTTGAAAATTGGATTAGCCAGAACTCTAGCCATTAGTCTGAATTTTGGAGGTGGTCGATGAGACTATGGTCGCTGGCATTATGAGCTAACACGATTTTCAACTTTTATGCAATTTGCTCCAGCCGGTTGCGAAAGTGAATGCCTGATACAAACTTGCAAACTAGGTAGTTCGTTGTTGATGTTGCGGTTGTTTGAACCTTCGTACTGGTGCCACTGATTGTGAGATACAGAAAAAGGACACAAAGTTTTTCTATGTATCGCTGTGACTCATGGAGCACGTTTTTACGGACAAGAGACTCCAACTCAATATATACAATTAGTTAATCGACATCAACTTCGGCTACCATACAACAGCTTCAGCCACACATGGCCTACACGACATAGGAACATTATGCATTCAAGTCCTAAGTTCTAACCCTCACTATCTACGAAAGTGTGAAGTAAAATTCGTTGTTATTATAATATTCATAATTCACACAGCGACAATTCCAAAATGCTAACTTGAGCGGTGGCAGGACAAGTGAAAGTGAAAACTGGAATAATGAAATAAAGTGATTTTGTGTGACAGCTGAATTACCGTTTTGGGAATACGTCAAACGCGAACAATTGTAATTTATCAAAATGAATGTGAACTCTTGCTTTAGGTGATGAAGAGGGCTTTCGTGTTTTCGTTTCATGGAACAGAGCCAGCGGTCTGATGCTGAACTTCATATATTTGCTGATTCGACAGATAGTGCGCCAGCCTGCATACAGAATTCACGTAGCCCAGAATTCCCAGGAAGTTTCCCAATGCTAGCGTTTCAGAGCTTCCGAAAAACTGGAAATGCGACTCAATGATCACGAGTCACGATGTTCAGTACAGCAAATTGATGCGACATATTTTTTTGTTCTACACTTGTTTTCATTTGCTCAATTTGCTGCCAATCTTAACAAAGGCTTGGACAGAAAAGTGTTGGTAGTTGGACACGCGGATTATCACTTAATTAGTGTTAAGTGTTAATGCCCCAATGGAGAGGACGAGACTATACACAAGAATAGAGTAGCCACGTCAGGTATGATGCACCAAAGGGATTTTTAATGTAAGGTCGCTGTTGCTGATCTGACGTGTTACGCATCTTGCGCGCTTAACACCTTCTTTTACGCACTGTACGCAAATGTAGTTTATTACGCACCGCATAATTTTCAGAAACCCGTTTCTGACTTTGGGTCCAAGAGGCGGTCGGTATGTGTACCAGTGTGTAAATGTGAGAAATAATGAGAACAAAAAAATAGCATTTGGAAGTATCATGATATGATTTTTGTGGGTAGCAAATTCACATACGGATACGGAACCGAAGAATTACACGAGAATGTGGTACTAATAATACTTATTGAACTTCAATGAAATTTCAGGTTTGCTTGTTGGGTTTAAAGGTGATTATTCTTTTAATTTCATTTCTCTTAATAACACCTCTTGTGACTGCTCCTTTTTTAATCGTCATTGGCCTTTGAAAGTCAGGCTTTTATATACATGGTGAACCAAAGTTTAGGCATTAGAATATGTATTGNTGAAATTTCAGGTTTGCTTGTTGGGTTTAAAGGTGATTATTCTTTTAGTTTCATTTCTCTTAATAACACCTCTTGTGACTGCTCCTTTTTTAATCGTCATTGGCCTTTGAAAGTCAGGCTTTTATATACATGGTGAACCAAAGTTTAGGCATTGGAATATGTATTGAATCTAAACGCTTGTCTTCAAATATAATCCCCTCTGGCCTATGTCTGATCTATTTACTTACATCTAGCTTCTTATTTACCCTTTGTTGTTTAATCAACAAATAACACCATTTCAAGGAAACAGCTATACACATCTCACTCAGTATGAACCTCTTGTTTGTTCTGCAAATATCTTTGTTTTTCCCGTCTTGAAAGACAATACACAAAAGCCAGTGCCAGTCATCTTGGTCGTCACTATCGTCAGGTCCTTACAAGGAAGCTTAAACGCTTCTGCGAATGTTGCCTACTCCTTGCTGAAATCCGTATTTATGAAGTACTGGCAGGACAAACATCTC
Source organism: Dicranocentrus wangi (assembly GCA_036850665.1). Lineage (NCBI taxonomy): Eukaryota > Metazoa > Arthropoda > Collembola > Entomobryomorpha > Entomobryidae > Dicranocentrus > Dicranocentrus wangi. The sequence continues at coordinate 3,367 of JAANSN010005334.1, read as the reverse complement.
GAAGGAATGCATTTGATATTATATTGCTTTCCGCTGTTTTCTAAGTTTGTATTTAGCCTTGAAAGCGACCTTATAGCGTTACGTTCTTGTTTGCAATTTGCAATCTTATTTGCAAACTCAGGCAACTTCCTATAAACCTCTTTGTCAATCCGATAAATAATATTAATTCTTTTAAGCTGACGCTGTCTTTTAGGTGACGACGCGTAAAACTCAGCATTCTCATTTTCGCTGTGCGCTCAAATTTCACTACGCGAGTTTCGTACAACGTTAACATTTAGATGGATTTCCTGCCAAAATTGGATTTACCTGGAGGAGGATGGAGGAGACTCAAGACAACACTGACAAACTGGATTGACTTTGGAATAATCAATTTATTTCCACCCTACCAAACACAGAAGTTATTTAACAATTCACCTCCGGACATCGGATCTCCTTATAAAGACAATTTCCAGCCAATGTAATTAGTTTACAGAACACGGTGTATGGCGTATGGTCTGGAATAAGTTAAAATCCCAACACGAAGGAATCTTATGATTTAATTGCCACTTAGGAAGACGAAGCAGTTCGCTCTGCAGCAGAGTGTAAATCCGCATCCGTCAAATTGTGTAATAATAAGCTAATGAGATCACCACTAAATTCGTTATATTACAACTCACGCTTCTTGACACTGCATAAACAACTAACCGAACAAACAGTAAAACACAAATACAATAGGAAACAGAGGCTCATCACGTCATTCTCGATGTTCACAAGTTTTAATTGTGCTTCTATTTATTCATGCCCTGCCATTATGAAACGAAAAATATCCTTACAACTTTTTCAGCCAACCGTGTTGGCAAAAACTTCCATATAAAACCACTTTCTCACAGCGGAATCCAACATTACATCCTACACGAGTTCACTGGTAATGTGGAATGAGAATTAACACGTTAAATGAACTCTATTAATCCCATTAGCTGAGTGAGTGACTTGGACAATAGGAAACAGCACAATTGAAAAAATACACACCACGTACGTTAACCATCCCTTCCAGATCTATTCCTCCGCAGTCACAGTCAGTAAATCGTCGTCGTATATAATGCCTTATAAGCTAAAATAAGTGATTTGCATGTTCATGTTAAAGTCAACTACATGATCTTTACGGTGAGAATTGAATAGCAGGAAACTGAAACGGAACTTTAGTACAGAAACATGAGATACTGGGAGCTTGAACTTGTAATAAAAGTTGACTAAACCAGTGACAAAAGCTAAACGGAAACAACTAATTCTATATAGCAAGTTTAATGATAGCAGTGGGAAACTAGAAAGGCACTTTAGTCAAAGTAAAATATCATAATATACGTACGCTAATACTTGCAAATAAACGGTGATTGTAACTTGCATAGTGTACGTAGGTACGTAGTAGTACGTACGCACACCATTTTTGTTGGCTCTACAGTACCTTCATTACATTACACCTCAAAAGTTATCCTGCTATAAGTTGTAAGCTGTAACAGATGTCTTAAGGTGTAGGGTGAACAGTATATTTTACATGAAATGGTAATCTTTTTTTTTTCTTAACATTTACGAATCGAATCCCAGGATTAGGATAACGTATAGATTATCTCAAAAGGTCTCTCTGGTTTCTATCATTGACAAACATGTTAAAATGCAATCGTGCAGAAGTGGAATACCTGTCTGTATCTGTCATGTCAGAGTCATCTAGTCAGAGGTATATCATATCTCAATCTACAGACAGACAATGGAGTTTTACTGCATATATGGAATGGAAACATGTAAAGACAAGCAACGGTAAAAAACGGTTGAAACAAAATGATAACCTGGATATAATACTGTGTTTTGATACCCAGCTCTAAAGCCTATTTTATCTGTATTATCATAGCTAATGGTAAAGCACTTAAAAAGCAGAAGTCAGTATTAAGCCTGTGCGTGTAGCTCTACAATAGGCTAGAGTAGTTGGCTGTTTAGTGGCAAGCCATAAAATTGTACAAACCAAAGCTCCAATGCCAAGGTACTACTGAAAATGAAGTTATTCTTGTAGCAGTGCAGTACAGTAGTAGTGGCATGAGGCAATACTCGGAGAACCAAACACTATAAACAGTACGTGCTCCTATATGTAATAATATATACAGCACGGAGTCATGCAAATCCCCAGGTGGATTAGTGGATTAGTCACTTGTCGACACAAGGCAAGGACGACGATGATGATGACGACAGAAAAATAGAAGACCTCTCAACTCACAAACGACTGAATATTGCACACTTTTGCAGACTAACGAATCAACCTTCTATTTTTTAGAGATTAAAGAGGGGCTTACATTGTACGATAAAAAGTGATATTACATCAAATTATTGTGAGCATTGTCTACCATAATGTAAGATTGAAGTAGGTGTATAATAATTTCTGTAGTTTGCTCTCGAGTAATATGCTTTCTTACAGTCTCCGCATTCCACTCCACTCTCAACAGACAACAATCCAATCATGCCTCTTTGCGAACTTTTTTTTGCCAATTGCGCTAAGTTGAGACACGATGATGTATGATGTGAGTCCGTAGCCAATTTTTTTCTTCAAGAACTGTTAATAATTCCTTGTTAGACGGTATACGCTCTAGACTTTGTCTTCTTTCCAGAAAGCTCCTGGTTAACAAGAAACCGGGTGCCGATGATATGACATGGCGTGGCATAAGCTTAAAATCAGCGTGAGGGAGAGAAGTAACAGTAAATTGTACAAGTGTATAGTGGATTGAATAAAGTAAAAGTTTTCGAACTTTGATACGAGATGGTTAAGAAGAGTATTAGCTAACTGCTAAATGGAGTGCACTACACTGCAGCTTCTTTCCTAGAACACACACGTCACGACGTAGTAGGACTTCAGCCAAAAAACTCAAGAGTCGAGGAGGATGGTCTTTTTGTCTTTCAGCAGCACAAGAACTCTTGGCGAAGACCTACTTGAGCTATACGCTGAATTATGCACATGCAAAAAATAATTTATAGCATTTGTTTCCTTTGGGAATAATTCCTTGTAACAAAGTTAAAAACACGAGAAATGTCATAATAATAAAAATATACATAACGATGAGGATACGGGATTTTTCAAGTAGTCACAATGCAATACCGACAACCAACGCAGGCCACGTACACCGGCACTACAGCCAGTTAAGAAATATACGCATTTTTTGGTTTAGCAAATCCGTAACGTAGATAATGAAGTTACGTTGAACGCAATGAACTACGAAGGCAGGATGCGAAACAAAAGAACATCCACGCCAATTCCAACTTTGTTCCTTTGCATTAAATTAATATTACAGTACTGCACATGAATATCAGAGCTGGATATTTGCTTTCGCAGAGTGGTACAACACAGAAG
>JAANSN010005333.1:0-12679 GCA_036850665.1 Dicranocentrus wangi | reverse complement strand
ATGTGAATGTTGAATGAGGCTATGGACACTCTTTTATTCTACACTCCAAAAACCGTGTACCTTATCGGTGAAGCTGAAAAGTGTGAACATCCAGTATAGCTCTTGCAATGAGCTCATGCCTGAGGATTTCAGCTTCCATCATCAGCTTTCTGTAAACAAAAATGAAAACTAATACTGATGTTTGTCTGGGGCGCAATTAGAGTTGTGGAAGGCAAGAAGGGACTATAAATATAATACCCATGTCTGTATTTCTTAATCTCTCTGTATCTACGTGTGTACCATGGAGCTTGGCAAATTTTTTTCATAAACTACGTAAGCACACAAGCCGTGTATTGCACACTTGTGGATATCGGTAATCATGCAATTTTTATATCCCAAGATGAAAACGAAACGAAACGTTTTTACTACTATGTAACGCCACGCGACGAAGCATAATAGGCTGAAAAGGTTAAAAGTTCAATACTTCCAATAGTTTATTAGAATCTAGTGTTTGCCGTTGAAGTAATGCTTCATGAATGATTGATCATGATTATTCTTTCAGGGTGACGACGAGTAACACGTTGAAAGTCAATATTACAAACCAAATACAAGTTTGGCACACTGACATGCATGGAACCCTAATAGAAACATCGGTTCTCATTTCAAATCATACCTAAGTACAACACACTGCATTAATTGCTGTGTATTTAAAAATAAATATCGACTGGATAAACGGAAAATCATGCATGTAACTCAATCTCATACTGGATCGCTTCTAATATGCTATTTTTTGTTAACCAAGTCAAGCTTCTGGAAACGGACATTTTCCCAAAAGTACCTACTTTATTTCATCTCGTATCATCTTTTAGATAGTCATGGGCATGGGTCATAATACCAAGCGTGTGAAACCTCTCTGATAATAGGTTAGTCTACTTAAGGTTGCGTCATAAGTTGTACTCCAGGAAAAAAGGAAAGTGTCACGATAGGGAATATATATGCATCTTGCTTTCATGACTAGTCCCTGCATTGCACCACCAGCGGATTTTAAGGACATACCAGTATAATAGTAGTAGCCAAAATGCATGGAATAGAATTGTAAGCCTGCACCTTTGCCCTCTGCATGTAACTTTTGTTGTTAGCTAAAAGCGCTGTTCTGATTTTTAACACCGTCCTTTACTCCGCGCACCACCCGTTACATATTATCATGCATGGTAGGTAGTCGTATATTTGCTTTAAAACGGCAAACAATTTGCCACGAAACTAATCCGATGTTGTTATACATAAATACTCGCAACCTGAGGTTCAGCATATTATTGCTCTTTGTTCAATAAAATGAGTTCGGTGGGCTTGTGGATTCTTTTTCCAAGAATTACGGGAATGACAAACAACTAATATTTTATAGTCTAGCTGCGGCACACTGGCTCAATATGTATATGTGTTGAGGCTATATGATACCCAGTGCCACGCTGCCACGCCACTACATACACGAGTTGATTAACTTGGATTGACTCACAGTTTAGTAACCTGTAGGTTATTGCTTGTTCCTTTCCAATACATTTTTCTAAATTTTTAATTTTCATTATACAAGCTCTCTCGGAATGAAATTTGCTTGCTTCATTTGCTTCATTGGAGACAAGAAATACCGAATACCAATGATCTGCTCATCAACAGGTTGAGAATCGGTTCAATTAAAAATGTTCATGGCGTACGAACCGAAAGTACATTTGCGTCTAAAAACCCGCAATAAAGGTGCAATGATTAAAGCCATATTATGTATTACATGCGTATTATTTTGACATCGTATAGTCAGACTATACTGCATCATACAACCAAGATCCTACATCTTTTCGACGCTAATTACATATAGTTACCATAATTTGACTGCATTCGTAAAGGTAAATCTAGAGATCTCATGGTAGCTGTTCACCTGGTTTCCTTTAATCACCAAACTTGAGCTAAAACTGCAAAATGCATTACACTTTTGCTATGTTACTGCTTTTCATTAGAGCTTGGTATATTAGATATTGAGTTATGGAGGATGAAAATTCATATTTGCTTTCTTTTGCTCATTATTGGCTTCCTCTAATCCAAGTGTTCTACAATAAAATTCTCCTTCATAATGTATGTCGCCTTACTTGTATTTCATCTTAATACTGGAAATTTCAAGCTGCAATAAATTACTCCTTGCATAATATCATCTTCCTCCTCCTCAAAAACTCACATCAGAGCTGGCAAGGTAATTAATTCTTACAATTAAGTAGAAATACCCTTTTATTCTCAAGGCAGCTAACAAGATGAATGAATATCAAGAAATGAATTATTTTATATACACATATATTTCCGAGTTATGCGGTTCACGATATCCATATATAATTTATCCTTGTGGCTAATTGCTCCCTAATGTTCCCGAGTGCGTCATCTTAAACCACGTTTTAGTGTGACTGACTCTCTAACTAATCTAATCCACAATGTCAAATCATCCCGGGTAATAAAAGAGTTGAACTTGAAAGAATGCATCTTATCACAATCTACGACGATATGAAGAGTAAGAATTTAAAAAAATAAGTTTTTTTGCATCACATTATGTGCCTACTTGTAACACTTGCACAAGATAAAATCCAATTTTATAAAAATGAAAAAGTTTGTCCGATAAACTATCTGAATACGTTAGGACGGCGGAGGAGGTATGAACTCAGAAATATTTCATTTTATTTGCCATTTTGAGCTATTATTGCAATGTTTAATTCAATCAGCCTCGTTTTCATCCAAGATGATGGTCCACAGTTGGATAATATGCATGATGCTGACATTGCTGACGCTGCTAATCCGGAGCCAGACAAAAGTGGTGAGTACAAAAAAGTACTTACATTAGATATATTATTATGCTCCTACATTCATAAAATCAAGATCATGATGTTAATTGTGGTGCTTTCGAGTACCAGATAACAGATTTGTACAGTATGTGTACTTAATATTGTGCATAACCTTGCTTCTAGAAACCTCATATCACACATCTCGCCTCCTCTCCTCCCAAGATTTTTCAGGCAGGATGCACATGGGCTTGTTTGCTCTTAACGAACTGATGATCGTGTGTAATTGATTTCCTTCGCACCGACCGCACTTCTCTCTGACAATAAAGTTAACGATTATTACGTGGCAGATTATGAGTTGAGGATTAGCAACAGGGATGTTTTATGGAGAAGAAGGATGGATGCTGGAATGAATGACGTGACGACAAGAAAGCATTCACATTCGGGAAAAGAGTCTACCTAAATATATATGAATCCTCCAGTACACATTTTTCCTGATCGTACCATGAGGAGCCTTTTTAGTGAATGTAATCAAGTTCATGCTCCACACTTCTTGCTGGTCGCTGGGTTTGACGACACGATTTTTTTACTCTGTCCTCTTTCCCAAATTATTGCAGCGCTAGCGAAATGGCAGAATCATATTATTCATGACAAGGGACAAAGACTTTCATTCAGTCAGACCAATTTATAGGCATGCCTTTTGGTTGTATTGAGGATATTGATGTAAAAAAGGCTACTTGTTCATGTTGCAATTGGCTTCTTAAGTTTTTTGTGAATAAAGCTATACATCATTTCCAATCCATGTTGGTTCATCGGTCTTGTAAAGCATACCCATACTAGCTGTGTTTGAGTTAATAAAACGTGGAAGCTGGCTAGAATAATCAGCAAAATACAATAGAAGTTACACGACGACGGGACAAAGTGCAAATTTTATTCTGGAAATCACCGGAATCACACGTTTGTCGTGCTTGGCAGGCAGACTCTCCTCGCTCAGCCAAGAAAGAAGCTGCCCGTTTTACCAGTCAGAAGAGGACGAGTGCCAAATCGAGTGGTGGCTGGTGGCGTGGTGCAATCCCGGCGTATGTCAAGATCATTAGCTCCCTGTCGCACCTCCTCCTCCAATTGTCTACCGAGTTTCCATGTTATATTTACTTCATTTCTTCCAACCATCATTTCTTCTCTTCGACTTCCGACGGAATGCGGTGTATGTAGTAGTCTATGTTGCCACATCAAGTAGTAGTTTATTGTCCCAGGACTATTGTTCATAGGAGATAATAGCGAGTGACCGTGTAGTACTCTAGTACTCTACTCTTCATCATTTCCTATGAATTAACAATGCGAAAAAGTGTTAACACAGTTTCCCGTTAATGACTTCTATCTAAAACATAGCGCTACAGTCAGTGACACCTGCTAGCACGAAACGCCGAATGATTACGAAGCCTAATTGTTTTACCACACCTGAACCAAAATCAGAGAGCCACCTCATCAACTCGTGTTTAGGCTTCTGCAGTTAGTCGTGTCGTGGTGTGCTGCTGGATAACACAGACAATAATTTATTTTTTCGTGAGGCGTTCCTCTTGGTGAAAACGTGTGGAGCTATTCCAAGGGAATTTAGCGTTTTTGACTATTACATGGTAAGGCTTTTTCTGCTTTAAATAAAAACTAGGCTGATCTTGGCGTCGGCGACGGAAGGCTAACTTTATAGCCAAGTGATAACTCAGCTTTTATTTTGTTTTTAACCTGTTAAGGAAAAGCGTTTGATTGGGACTAGCTTGTTTCTTGTTCGTTTGCACAACCAAAACGAGATCTGCGCTCAACCTTGTCCTCAACCGGCGGAATCGGTAGGGATCCTTCCTCTGATCACAACTTTGGAAAGAAAGTAAGTGCATAGGGCATGATTGATTGCAAAGAAAAAGATTGCTGGCTAGCAATAATATATGCATATAGTAAATAAGCTCCCTGTGATTTTCCAAAAGGGTCTAGAAGACACGAAGGAGACAACAACCAAAAGGGGACATCATGTCCGACAATGTCGAACTGCCAGTAGGGCCAGGAACTGAAACCGAGGCCGAGCAACCAGAAATGGTCATAAACTTGGAGCAAATCTGCACTGGGTGCCGATGCGGGTGGCTGGCCTGCGACTGCTACAGCAACTGTTTTGCATGCAAAGATAGAATCCGGCAGTGCTACTGCTCAAAATGCATTTATCCCGGGATGAGGTGCGAGATTTGCGTTTACTACTTGCCATTCTGCGTGTGCCGTGAAGATCCGCGATGCAAGTGGTGTCGCATCTCCCTGGACATGTGCAAGCGAGGAGGTTGCATACAATACCTTCCTAGTAGATGGTCACCTGAAGCGGAACCACTGATCCCAATCTTGCGTGATGAGGATGGACCTGATGATGACGACATTAATAGCGTTGGTGACCAGTCTGTCACGTCATTTGCTTTACCAATTCCTGGCGGCGGCGCTAATTTGTCAAGGTCGCCGTCCGGTTCATCATCGGAGGAGTCAGGGTGCTTTGGGAGTACGGCGCCCTCGTCACCCCCAGAAACCGAAACCATTGCTCTCTCTGGAGATGAAGTTGAGAGGGGAAAGGATGAAAACACTAGCGACATCAGCAGTGTTTATAGCACCTCTTCGGAACCGTCTTCATTTGAAGGGTGAATGCAAACCTGAACTAATGATTGATTGATTGAACTTTATCATCATGCCTTATGTTTTATAGCATTTATTATTATGTTCCTGCCTTTTTTCCATTCAATTTAATTGAAATAAAAACTGAAATCTTAATTCTTGAATCTGATTTACTCAATACTACCTGAAATAAACTATTCATGAAATAAATTTGAGGTCATTTTGTGTTACTCAACAGTTACACCAATAAAAAATTATTGGTTTTTTAAAAATTATTTTTGCAGCTTTGGATGTGGTCATCATCATCCTTTATGAGCATCTTGCATAATATTCATCATAATATGAGGAGTCAACGTGGCAATCTTACACAACCAAATAGCATAAAACTGTAAATTGGCAATTTAATGGAGTATTAAACTGCGTCACCAAAACCATAAATGTAAGGAGAAATAAAATCTCGGGAGTCATCGTCGTTTAGTATATACATAGATACAGCATACAACACATCCTAGGTGCATGTGCATTATAATAAATAACAAAAAAAAACCGAGAATCGAAGCTAATAGCACAGCTAAAATATAGGCCAGTCAGTATATCAGCTAAGATCAGGTGCATCATTAACTCCCGTAGTAATTGATCTTCAAAAATATAGTAGAGACCAACGGACAACTGGTTTAGTGAACTAAAAAAAACTGCAGAAACCTTTGGTTGTTTTGGAAGCAAGCAGTCAAAAAAATATGAACGAGGAGGACTACTCACAGAGTTGTCAGAAGGCTGATGATGGACACTACAATAAGACAGCTTCAGATGGCACGGCAGGCGACTTATCGGAGTTAACCAAAAAATGCTACCGTGACAATGGACAGGAACAGCATGGGGAGACTGCAGCGCTCCCTCCAGAAACGCTGTGGGAAGCGGCACCTTCCGAAGCGCCTTCAGGAGGAGCGTCGTCGTCAGACGCCAAAGTCAATAGTTCCACTTGTGAGACAACAGTGCAAACTGAGCAGGATCTTCGAAAGCGACTCAACGTGGACAATCCCACGTTTGAAGATGCACTGAATATAGTTGGCACATGCGGCTACTGGCAACTTAAGGTATGGAAATGCAATTACAGGAAGCAAAGCTTATATTGTTGCATTGTGGTGTTAAATCGGGAGTAAAATTAAATTTTTATTTGGATTAAATATCCCTTCGCGTCGTTAGGTTTTTCTACTTGCTTCCTTTTCAGGGTTTTGCACAGCGTGAGTAAAAAAAATTAAAGTAAATAAATAGTAGCATCAAAATTTTGTTCGAGATGTAGCAACTTCACACACAGTAGTAGTGATATTGTTGTGGTGCTAATTCTAGAATCCTTATTATTATTATTATTATACAGTATCCATAACTTGGTGTATGCATTCATCGGTGCTGTTCCGGACCACTGGTGTCGGCTGCCTCATATTGATGGGATGAGTAACGCGGCTGTAAAGAAATTGCTAATTCCAATGTACCAAAAATGCTAATAAATAAATATTATACTTCTTCACTTCACTACAAAACAACTGCGCTCCCCCAATAATTGTTTGATAATTGATTGAATTTTTTCATTTCCAGAGTAAATGGTAAGCCATCAAAGTGCTCCCATTTCCAGTTCATGTGGAACTTTACTTCTGGCTCAATTCAAGTTGATAATGGCACCACCGTGACATGTAGTGAATTTGAATATGACAGGTCGGAGTTTATCAGCACGATTCCAACTCAGGTTCTACACAGAGCATTTTGCATTTTCTGTAATCGAAAACTTGAGCAATACTTAATTTACAATTATAACATAGTTAAAGCTTTTTTTTAAACTTTAAAGTGGAACCTAGTGTGCGATGATGCGTCTTGGGCATCCGCTGTTCAGATGGTGTACATGCTGGGCATTTTGGTGGGCTCCCCTGTCCTCGGCACAGTGTCCGATCGGTTGGGGAGGAAAACTGCCCTTCTCATCGCTGTAATTTTATTCGCAGCGACGTCCCCGCTAGTGGCGTTCTCACCAAACTTTGGCTCTCTCATCGCGTTACGATTCCTTTTGGCATTAGGATCTCCAGGGATTTATGCTACATCTTATGTTCTTGGTATGTAAATTTCTAATAATAATAATGGAATCCCACCCGTGTGAACGAAACATGTCTAATAATTGTAGTTGAATGAAAGAATAATATCGTATTTTTTCCATTGCATTTTGGTCAGCTATTGAAGTGTTTGAAGAAAAGCTGCGGGGTCGAGGAGGATGCTACTTTAGCTTCCCCTTTGCCATCGGTTACGTGGCGCTCCCCGGCTTTGCCTATTTTCTTCGAGATTGGCAGCATCTTCAACTAGCCCTGTCTGTGCCCCCGGTATTCTTGCTAGTGACCTGGGCCTTCCTCCCAGAGAGTCCCAGATGGCTCCTTCGGCAAGGGAAGCTACAACAAGCTGAAGAAGTGCTGGTCAAAGCAGCAAAGATGAACGGGAAAGAGGCAAATATACCTCCGGATTTTGCTGGAATGCTGAAACAAATTGCTGCCCAGGTTATTATAAATAACATCTCAAATATATTGTGCAAATATAATGCTAACTAAAACAACTGAAGAGGTAATTAACATCTCAATTATTAACATTTTGATAGGAGGCTCACACGATTTCAGGCGGCAAACAGTGGTCATCCTGCGTGTCCAACTCGGTACGGACCTGTATGAGCATTGTGAAATCCTCTCAAATCCGTCTACGGTTCACCATTCTTTGTGTCTGCTGGGGGGTAGTGGGCATGACATACTATGGGCTCGCACTTAATTCTGCCAACATCTTTACAAGCAGATATATGTAATTTAAACATTTTTAGGCAAACATGATCTTAAGTAAAAGTAACTTTTAAGTATTATTATGAGTTTGTGTGTGTGCATGTTCACCCATGTTTTAGGTACACATTTATCGGAGGGCTAGTAGAATTCCCATCCATTTTACTCGTTCCCGAGCTGGTGGAACGATACGGACGGAAAATAACACTGATTGGCGTTTTATTTGGCTGCGGCTCATCTTTGTTAATTTCATCCGTCTTCCATGACGGTATAAGCAGTTAGAAAAAAACGCAAACGGGATTAAATTGATTTACAATGTATCAATTTTATATTAATCCTGTTGCTGTATGTTGTTGGGATTCTAAATATAGGTTCATCTATCATCACATTGTTAACATACGTCGGGAAGTTTATGATTGGGGCGTCCTTCACTGTGCTTTACTTGTACTCTACGGAACTACTGCCAACGGTGGTGCGCACGTATGGGATTGGGGTAGCTTCCATGGTCGCTAGAATCGGGGCTGCTGTTGCACCCCTCATTGTTGACGTGGTGGTAAAGGCCCCATTTTTATTATTATTACTATCATTTTATTTTATTTTGATTTAGCTTTGATTTATGGGATCGTTGAGAAGCATGGAGCGAAGCAAGTAGTAATGTACATGATTTTGTGCATTATATTTTGCAGGGCCGGGATTATCATCACACGTACCCGTCTATAATATTTGGTTGTTGTACAATAGCTGCTGGAATGTGCGCTTTTCGTCTGCCAGAAACCAAGAATTGCCCTCTGCCTGATACAATAAGTGAAGTTGAATTGGGCCACATCGACAGCAATACGGAAAACAAAGGTTACGACGAGTAAAGCTGGCGTTCTTGGTAACGAGCTTCCTATTTCTTTTAAGAGGTTGGTTTCCCGTCCAAGTGCATGCTTTTTTTAGTGACACGAAGATGTAAACATGCAGATATATAAAAATAAAATAATAATAATCATAATATGCCCAATTTGTGAATTTCAAATACAGCCCAACTACATAAGCAATAAAATAAATCGCGCAAGTTGATCATTGCATTGTGGATATGCAAAAATGTAATTTACGGAGTTACTTATTCCACGAAATTTGCGTATTAAAATTGTCTTATTCTCATACAGCATCGAAAATGTAAATTTAAAAGGTGTGTTTTTTGCCGTCATGATATGCATATGGATCTGTAAGGAAATGACAAAAGCAAAACTCGAGGAGACAGGCAAGCTGTAAAAGTGACCTTGAAAAATAAAGTGCTTGCTTTATACACTCATTATTACCTAATTCCTAATTATTAGAGGAATTAGTTTTTAAGTAAATAGCTATTTTTTACGAACCTGTAAAGTTTTGCTTGCATAATATTGGTCATGTGAAGTGAAGTGCCAAATAATTTTCTTATTATGATATGTAAGTCTGCTGCCGATTTGGGATTTAGCACCCTACAAAATGTCATATTATGTATCCGATTAATGTAGCTTCAACCTTGCTCATCTCAATCAATGCTACGAAATTAATATTAATTACGAGTATAAAAAGTTTACTTGTGCATTTCATGCTCATTCTAATAATAATGTGGTGATTGGTGATCAGCATTTCCATGCATGCTGCATTTTTTTCGTTCGCAAATCAGACTCGTCTTACGAAGGACACGGACGGACACGACGACGCGACGTGATAATACAAAAAGTGTAATATGACCCGAAGTTGGGTGTGCAGGTGCATTTTACGCCTCTACTTGATGTGGAAACATCTTCGACACCAGAAACCTGACATTTATTGCCCCCTCCCTCGCTTTCAGTAAATACAACAGCAGTTTTTTCTCCTGTCAACTTATCTAATTATGCACTGTTATTAAATAGAACAAACTCGGTTTAATTTAATACGGTTTGGTTACAAATTGACTTTTATTTTTTAGCGCACCATGTAGAGCGTGTGCCGGTGGATGGAAATACTTATACTTCGGATTTCCTCAGTGACGTGAATTATTAATTCAACCCTATTCATTTCCATTTGAGTTGGATGAGTGATGGAATGCAACCAAATAATAATAAAAACTCGTGTATGTACGACCATTTAAATTTGCATGTTTCAACGAAAATCTGATGTAATGGATCAAGTTTTAAAAATGTAGAGATATAGCTATTATTGGGGATTTTTTAAATAGAAAATTTGGTTTTCAATAAACCGACTTAATTTGATGAAAAATACGTTTAATTGTTAAACATAATGTAAAATAAAATTTTGACTGCTAGGACATATTTACTTGCATGCTTCAGTATTACCGTACTTCAGGGCTATCCTACGACAACACACGGCAACGGCATTCCTTACTCAAATGTATTAAATTAATTAATTTACATACGTTCATAAATATAATCTGCATAAAAAACAAAGAAAATGACATTATTGTGCATGTAAATGCTGGTAAAAACATTTTTTACAATCATTATAATTATAATCAAAACATTGGAGCAATTAGACGCTCCAGAGTAAAGATGATAAATTTGAATAACCGGGTGGCCGATGAGCCGAGCTGTTCTTGGCCGGATACTTGAAACAAAGTTAATTCAGGTTACCTAATTATTGCTTAATCAATTCATGATTTTAAAAATTATACTACTAATATATATGTCATGTATTATGTGGATGGGTATTTTTGCCTATGCCGTGCCGTGCCATCAAACATTTTAATTAATACCAGCAATAATTACCTGGTTATATTCATACTGAATCCGTTGTTACTAACATTTTAGTATTGGTTGCAAAGGTTCATCCTTCCACGGCTAGTGTACAAATGGGAAAACTATTAATACTAAACGGTTGATGATCATGTTGATGAGATCATTGGTATTATTTCTTTTCTGTCATGAAGCAAATGAAGCAAGCAAATTTCCCTCAGCAAGCTCGTATAATGAAAATAAAAAAAATAGAAATGGATTGGAAAGGAACAAGTAACCTACAGGGTACTAAATTTTGAGTCAATTCAACTTAATCTAGTCATGTATGTATAGTGGCGTTACACTGGGTATCATATTGAATATATATAGGCTAAGAAACATATACATATTGAGCTAGACTATAAAATATTAGTTGTTTGTCATCCCGTAACAATTCTTGGAAGATGAATCCACAAGTCGACCGAACTCATCGTATTGAACAAAGAGCAATGTTGAACCTCAGATTGTGAGTATTTATGTATAACAACATGGGATTAGTTTTGTGGCAAATTGTTTGCCGTTTTAATGCAGATATACGAAATAGCAGAATACGTGCCATGCTACGTACGATATGTAACGGGTGGTGCGCGGAGTAAAGGAGGGTGTTAAAAATCAGAACAGCGTTTTTAGCTAATTACTTGAAAGCTACTTGAGGAGGGCAACGGTGCAGGCATACAATTCCATTCCTTGCATTTTGGCTTCTATCATTATACTGATAATATGTCCTTTAAATCCGCTGGTTGTGCAATGCAATGACTAATCCTGAAGGCAGGATGCATATATATTCCATATCGTGACACTTTCCTTTTTTACTGGAGTACAACTTATGTGGATCAACCTTACGTAAACAAACCCATTATCAGAGAGGTTTCACACGGCGCTGAGTGATCCTCCTAATATGCTTTGCATAATAAAGTAGGTACGTTTGGGAAAATGTCCGTTTCCAGAAGCTTGACTTGGTTATCAAAAATAGTCTATTAGCAGTGATCCATTATAAGATTCATTACGCATGAAAATTCTTTGTGTACGTAGTTTTTCTTTAGAATTGTATTGCAGTAGAACCGACCGATGCTTTTGTTTCCAATCAAAAGTTCCTGGTATGTAAGCGTGCTGAACTTGTATTTGGTTAATAATAATATGGAGTTTCATCAAGCTATTACGCCAATTTGCCGTCACCCTGAAAGAATAACCAATGATAAAGTGTTGTATATTCACGAAATATTATATTAACGGCGAAGACTAGATTATAAAGTATTGGAAGTTTTGAACTTTTAACTTTTTCAGCCTATTATGCTTTGTCGTGTGGGTTTACATAGTAGTAAAAACGTTTCGTTTCGTTTCACCATGAGATGTAAAATGCATGATTACCGATATCCACAAGTGCACAATACACGGTTTAGATGCAATGCTAGGGTTATGAAAAAAAAACTTGCCAAGACGCACGTAGATACAGAGAGATTAAGAAATACAGGCATGGGTATTATATTTATAGTCCCTTCATGCCTTCCATAACTCTAATTGCGCCAAAGACAAACATCAGTATTAGTTTTCATTTTTGTTTATAGAAAACTGATGATGGAAGCTGAAATCCTTCGGCATGAGCTCATTGCAAGAGCTATACTGGATGTTCACACTTTTCAGCTTCACCGATAAGGTACACGGTTTTTGGAGTGTAGAATAAAAGAGTGTCCATAGCCTCATTCAACATTCACAT
>JAANSN010005332.1:0-12681 GCA_036850665.1 Dicranocentrus wangi | reverse complement strand
GCTATATATGCATTGACACCCATTATATGTACATGTAAAATATATGTAGTTCACTTAACGATCAGATTGTGAAAATGACAAGGAGTATTACTGCAGCAGCATCCCATCTCCACTCCGAAAAGCTCCCATCATTTTGCCAGAGGAGTGGAAATAGTTGAGTCAAGCAGGGAAAATTTTGTAAAAAATCTACACAACTTTCTCCACTCCTCCGCTTTCCCTCCCTTCCCGCAAATGGAGTCAGATAACTGAGGAAAAAAACTTTTTCCTTTTACATCTGTTTCGCGAAAATAAAACAAGCACAACTTTTTTGGTTGACTGGAAAGGAAAATGTGTACAGTTGATGAAATTCGATATTATATGAGGATGGAGTGTACAGATACAGCCCCAAAATGCCTGTTTCCAAAACTGTATATACGCTTTAAAAAGATACTGGATCTAAACTCCATGCTCCATCCATTGCAACAACAACAAGAACGCCGTGTGTGTGTGTTTGAAGCCCAACAAAGCTCGTCTCCTCTCACTTTCCTCCTCGCTTCCTCCAAATAATGATACCTGAGAAAGGAGAAAGGGCGGATGACTCCTTGCTAAAAAAATTGTATTCAATTTGTTTAAAAAGAGGCACAAGAGGGACGAGGGGATTTCGTGTGATGAAAGCAATTTGAAATTGTTATGATGTGGTTGCGTTTCAACTTCAACTCAACTCTTTTTTCCTCCCATTTTCAAAGGGGAAAACGGGTAGGCAGAAAGTGGGTCACTTTAAAGGAGCCGGCCGACTCGAAACAAAGCAACCTGTTTTCTGACGTCTTCCCAACCAGCATCCTTCACTATTGTTTCATTTCAGGTAGATGCAGCCAACCTCCCGGAAAATGGGACCGCGAAATCGAGGGATCGATGCATCTCTTCTGGAAAAGTTGAGAGATGGGGAAAATTCCTTAAAGTACGCCTTCCCTATACAATATGAGATCCCTTTAAGTGGTTCTCTCAAGAAACAAAAAAAATCTCTGTTCCAGAGACGCATCAAGGAGGAGCTGGAGAGCGAGGTGTATGGCTGAGAACTATAAAGTCTCTGCTCATTTCGCATTTTTTTTAGTTGAATGGGTTCATAAAATTCTCTCCTTTGCTTTCTCCGCGAAAGATTCTTTCAATCTCCTTTTCCGCTTTGTTGTCGAGGAGGTTGTTGGTTGCTCCATTTCCTCGGGCTTCGGACTACCACACCTCTCGGGTTCTTCATTGTCTTCAACCTCATCTGCTTTTTATTTTGTGGAAATTGCCAGCGGTTTTTTAAATGGCGTTGTTATTATTACAGCCCATCAACTTGAGCTGTTCGTTCCAGGCAGGCAGATCATTGAGCCAACCTGATTTCCATGAATTTTTCCATGAATATTTTTTGGGGAAAGAGGGGATATATTTCCCAATTTGGCCTTCCGGCCCCTGTTTCCACATTTACACGACATAATATCTGTTTTACTCATAAAATGTGTGTTTGCTGTTGGGTGGTTAATGATGTTTGAGCTGAGGGTCGGGATTCAGGATACGAGCGGATTAGAAATGTGAAAAGGGGAAGTAAAAGCTACAATCTATTTATACTCTCTTCCCCTCCCTCCATTCATGTGTTTCACTGTGAAGTCCCTCGCGTGCTGCCTTGCTCCTTTGTTTAGCAAAATTTTCTCACCACTTTCGCCATTGCCCAATTTCACCTTTCTTCAAACAATTCCGCTCGCTCGCTCGCTCGTTTGTAAGTACCTACTTTACGTTCCTGCAAGTTAAACTATAGTTTCCGGGTCCATGCATTGCATTGCATGCGATAGTAATGCTCCCAACTGCGAACTGTTCACTTGGCAAGGACCGCTCTTATTAGCATAATAAGTTAAAGAGCACAAAATGAAAGTGTGTAAATCAAAGATCCGCTAACCGATATTTGCCCGCCGGTTGGCGGTCGAGGTTGTATGCACACGTTTTCATTGAATACCCCCACGGAGTTACGGATTGCGAAACAAACCAGCAGCAGAACGTACGTACGTGTCACATAATCACGTAACGCAACACCAGCAGCAGCGGGTATTAGCATATTGGAGAAATTTCATTACAGGAATTAATTTTCATTAGGGAAATATGGTAGGAGGTCGGATGGCGGTGGCGATGAGTTCATCTCCTTCATCGTGTTCACCGCAACAACGCAAAAAAATCCTGACTCATATCTCCTCTCTCTCCCCCAGAAATCATGTACATCCACATTTTTTGTTTGTGTGACTTGAAAAATGCAAATGGGTTGCAAACAACATATTGCCTCACCACCAAATTGCTACTTCT
Organism: Dicranocentrus wangi; assembly: GCA_036850665.1. Taxonomy (NCBI): domain Eukaryota; kingdom Metazoa; phylum Arthropoda; class Collembola; order Entomobryomorpha; family Entomobryidae; genus Dicranocentrus; species Dicranocentrus wangi. The sequence continues at coordinate 10,371 of JAANSN010005332.1, read as the reverse complement.
TCTCAGAATTCCAGCCTGTAAAGGCTGCTTGCTGCTGGTGTGGTGTCACAGCTCATATTCCTTTTAAGAGAAAAAGGGGCTGTTTGAAAGCCATAAAAATGGCGGAGATGACTTTTAGTAAATAACTGTGATAACTGTAGCTCTACCACATTCTCAAACTTTCTTATGTTTCCTTCTCCATCCTGCCCGTTCTTCCTTGTTGCTCTGTTTTTTGGTGCTCCACTTTTTCACCTGAAAAGAAGAAATGCATGGAATAGAATAAAAGTGACTTTTGAGGAACAACTCATTTTTTTTCTTCTTCTCTTGCGCTGCTACTGCGACTACTGGAGAGGAAGGGACTCGTAGAAACTATATCTCTGCCGTTCTGCTCTTCTAAGCACATCTCAAGTCTCCTCTAACCTTTTAGACAACGGGATTGAAGAAGGTACGCTCGTCCTCCTCGTCGGTTGGTTCATCTTCTCGGAGTGAAGTGGACGGAGGGAACGAGCTCTCAGCAGTCTCAGCATTTCTCTGCTCCTTTTCAGCTCCAGCTGGAACTAAACAGCATAGTTGTTCCAAGTGGAAATAAAAAAGGCTCCTCCGCTTTCCTCCTTCTAGTGCGTTTCAACGCATCTTCCCCCAAAAAATGTCTCCACTGCTTCCCAGTTCCACTTATTCCACCCGAAAATTACATGGCAGCTCGTCGTCCTCCTACAAAAATACTTTGAAATGCTTTCGTTTTTCTATATTATAACTTGCCTCGTTCGTATCATATAATGACGAGCGTCCTATTTCCCAATAAAAAAGATGAATCTCGCTCGAGATGAGAGATATGCGATGCGAGAGAAGGTATAATATACTATGGCGTTTTTTATATCTCTCCTCGAGTCCTGGATGGAGCTCTTTCTACAGAGCCCCTACCAAAGTAATGACCGAGTCCAGAGGGATTTTTTTTTGCATTTTATCACATTTTATTAGGGAGCGAGTTTCTGGTGGACGAGCGGCTGAGCGTGGAGCGGAGAGTGAATGTAAGCAAATTAGGCAGCATGCCTTCATTTCTGCCCTCTTCTCAGCCAACTTTTTTTCTTATTTCTCCTCGTCTAATGGACACTCTATTCACTGAACTGAACAAGTGGTGGAACTGATGAGGGACCCAAAGAGCAAAAGGGGCTGCAGTATTTTGACATTGGGTAGCAGCAGCAGTGGACCACGGAGCACAAGAATGCTCCTTTTCAGGGGCCATTATTTCCATAGATTTGCATATGGGGAGTGCGATCCATCCAACCTCAGTTTGAATGATACACTCACTCTTCTCTTGTTTCGTTAATGAGTTGTGCTTGTGGAAGTTGTGCAGCAGTTGGACTTGGAATGCTTTGCGAGAAGGAAAATGGTTAGGAAAGCATTCACTCCAAAACTCCAAATATAGCCGGCTCTCTCCAACGTTGTCGTTCCTCCAACGAAGGTCTGTCTGTATACGCGGGTGGCAACTGCCAACTCTTCTGGCTCCATACTTTCTTCAGGGGAAGGAAGTAAAAGTGGGTACGCTCGTCCATAAGAACATTATTAGTTCCATCCAGAGCGTGTCGTGCTTACCTCTCGTTAATTCAGATTCACTCACTCCGTCCGTCCCTCCCTCCCTCCATTCCATTCTCGCTTGCGACTCCTGCTGTCCTTCGCTTCCTAGCCCTACACCGCTAGCCCTCCACCGAGTTGAGGAGCACAACACAAGAAAGAAAAAAAAGAATCGACTGGAGTCAGTTGGCAGTTGGTTTCAGGAGCAGCATAGTCTCACACACGAGCAGCAGCAAAAAAGGTTCGCGAGTCAAACTTTCATTTTTTTTGGAGGAACACAAAAAAATACAGGAAACCTGCTATAAAAGGTAGTGAGTCGCTACGCGGAAATTTCATCGTGGAGCACAATAAAGTCTCTTTTCATATAATAATCAGGTTTTCCTCTCCTTCCTCCAACTTTTCCCTCTTGTTCCCTGCAAAAATAAGCTGGCTGGTTGGTGCACGAAATACCTACCCAAGTTAGTTGAAGGAGAAAAAGTGAAGCTACCTACCTACCTATGCTTGTACTGGCTATGCACACTTGTTTTTCAGAGGGAGACTTATTTTCTGGGTAGACTTGAGTCGGGTGATGAGTGGCTTGGAGATTATTGCAAGTGGGAAGGAGCACACTGCCGGATTTGGAGTAAAGCTGATTACTAGATAAAAAAAAGTTCGACATAGGTATACACAGCCATTTTTAAGGGAGGACCAAGCAGGCAGAATAGCAGTGTTAGTGTTACAACAACAGCTACAGCAGCAGCTCTCCCTCCACTTAAACGAGAGTCATAATGTGTTTCGTGAGAATATAGCGCAGTTGTTTTCTCTTTTCTACTACCATAATATCTCAACCTCATCTTTCATCTCGCAGTCCACCTTTTCCCCATTTTCTACCAAAACAACAAAGTTGATTTCAACTGGTGCGGATCAACCTCCCTTCCCGCATCCGCATGTAATAGTAATTCCGCTCGCAGTGAAAGTGCACTCCAATTACATTTTTGTGGGTAATCTCTCCTCCGGATCCGAAATGAAAACTCTGTCTAAGCTTTCCCTTTCCCTTGTCCTCCACCTCCTCCTCTGCTGATCGGATATAGCAGCAACCCATCGCCAGCACCATCCGCAGCCTTGTTTATTTATACAGAAGAAAAAAAACAAGAGGCATTTATCGATGGAGGGATAGAGTAAAAGATTAGCTGGACTCGAGCGTGTGTGTGTGTATTCTGTTGTGTTGATAGCTGTAAAATGTTTTCCTTTGGGCGATGATCAAGCCTCATACTTTTTTACTCAAAGTTCTGAGTTCGGGCCTGTTTGAAATGAAATAATCGCAGCGGGTGGGACCCTCCGCTCGCCTCGCTCCAGAACAAATTAATAGCTTTCCACTAGATTCCCGGCGACTTGTTCTAAAACTGACATAGGGAAAGTCATTTAAAGCAAAAAAAACGCGAATGCAGCCATAGTGAGCCGCCAGGAGCACGACATGGATTGGCAGTTTGGTGCTGGGTGAATCAGCAGGTCCGAGAGAAAAGGTCAAAGAATCAAGGAGACTCCGCAAATGAATCTTCTGGCCTGGAAACGAACCGAGAGAGGAAGCAGCATAGCTTAGCAGTTTCACTTTTTGGCATATCGCTTTCAAGTCCCATTTTCTATTAGAGCTTCAACAACGTGGGTCAGCTTATGGGTTTCATGCTCCACGATTCCCATTTTGAGGTGGAGCAGAACTAGACTGTAAAAAAAGTGTGTACCGAATAATATTTTATTCGGGAACCGTCTTGTTTCTCCCAAAGTGACACCTGATTTGGCTGCTTTTGGCAGGCCAACAGAGCAGGAAACGGCGTTCGGGCAATTTTTGCAATAAGAATCAAAACAAGGTGGATGTCATTTTGTGACAGTGGACCAACCTCCGCTCCGCCGCCGTGTATTCCCTCGTCTGCTTGTTTGCCCAACTAAAAACATTTCCCTTTGAATATAGTACCTGAGCCGACGGATCCGACAGACTCGCTCCTTTCAAGGGACAACCATTACGCCAATGACATCCCAAAGATAAATCTTTTCCAATCCTGCCTGCGCAACCAGAAGAAGAAGAAGAAATAGCAGAGAGTATATCCTTCAACTTCAGCACAGTCTCCTTCGTTTTTGGTAAGTAAACCCAAATTTTTCGTAAGAGACAATTTTGTACACATTTAAATGGAATGTTCTGCTGCAGAACATCACCCACCACCGCTCTGCACAATACACACATGGAGTCAGTCCGTGGTTCCATCCACCATCCACTTTTCCCCCAAAACACTTTATATTCCTCTGTAGTCACACTTGAAGAGTAAAAAAGCTTTTAGCTTTGTCAACAAAAATTGTTGGACATTTCACATGATACATGGATTTGCTCTGCATTTACCACCACCACCACCACTACAGCACAACACAGCAAAGCACAACCAGAGTTTCACTTTTTTTCACAAACATTTTCTTGATTTTCTTTCGTACTCACACACCCTCTGCACCACAAAAAAAATGTAAAAGAAAAAATATGGTAGGACTTGACTTGTCTAGTTGTAATGGGAAGATCGATGATCTGGAAGAACAAAAAGCAGGAGGAAAGGAGGAAGAGGAGGGGAATTGCAAAATCCGTTCCAATTCCGAGTAAACGAGAGTGACGTTCATTACACTCCTCTTTATCCATCAAGATCTCGGGTTTCTTTTTCCCCACGCCCGGCAGGCAATGGAAATGGGCCCAGGCCCAGCTAAACAAATGAAGATTACCGGGATAAAAGGGTACACACACATCCTTTCGTTTCACACAATTTATTATCATCCTCAGCTTACTTTTTTTCTCCTTGGAAAGTAAATAGAGGTGGTTATTACCAAGGTGGTGCCTGCGTATATATTATATGAGGTGGTAGTGGTTTCGTAACAACTGTTAGGAATGGAGAATAGAATAGGATCGGCTAATGATGTGTTGACAGGGACAGAGGAGGAGTTGTCTTACTAGACAAACGGAATCTCGTAACACTCTTTCGCCACCATCACCACCACCACCGGAAAATGTTTACTTTTTTTTGTTTTTTGTTTCTATTCACGGCGAGGACGACGGAAACGGGGGAAAGAAAGTGATGTGGAGGAACAAGAGAAAGAAACTAAACTATTTTTTCTTAAAGAAAAATCATGTTGGAAAGAATAATGGAGTTTTTTTCTTCTTCTTCTTCTGCTTCTTTAAATTCCATCTGCCCATTAGCATTACGATGAGTAGGACATTTCAGAGAGACATTCTGAAGTTGAGACAGGCAGGGCTCTTCAGGTGGTGAACAAAAAGAAGTACGGTGAAGCAGGGCTGCTTGCTGCTGTCATTTTCGTAATCTCTGATTTCCACTTGAGCGAGCTCACATTCCAAAACAAACAGGAGGAGGCTAAGGCTAGCCTGCTCCTCCACTACTTCTCAAACGTAAACAAAATATGTGCTTCACTCGAGCTCACTCTCTCTCTCTCTTGAAGCGGCTGAGGGTTCGACAAGCACTTTTTGTACTACGCCAGTATGGCAGTCGTTTGGAAAGGTCAAGAGAGAATCGCATGGAAATTTTTATTAAAAGAGGGAGAATGTTCCTCCGCTCCGCCTCCGCCGCTTTTCATTATATACATATTGGATCGCTAACCATCAGCATTTTTCTTGGAATTGGAGATGGATCATCATTACAGAGTTGTTGGAACTGCGTTAGAGGAGACGGGTTATTATAGCTCTAGACTCATTTCTCAGCCGAGCAACCGAGCTAGCTGGCTGCGAGAGCAAATAGCAAAAATCCATTATTGATCACGGTCCTCCCCTGTCGACACAATTCACCGACATTTTCCTCTCCCCTTCTTCACGACGTCCAATTCAGCACGACGACGACGATGCAATAAAATAGATTGTGCTCACTTGGCTCTCCTCTCCTCTCCTCTGATGAAATGACCAGAAAATGGATGGATATTATTATATATCGAGCGGCGGTGGCGGTGGTGGTGGTGGTTTGGTTGCATGTCCTGATTGCATGCCAGCCAGCATCAACTACACCATTTTCCCCAGGTTCTTTTTTGTTTGATTTAATGCACCACCGAGAAAAATCCTCCGTCTTCTCTTTTAATAAAGATGAAAGGATGGATGATGATGCTGATGATGATGGTGCAGGCAGAGAATCACATTGTCTTGATACAAAAATTTCCTCAGGCAGAGAAAGGAGGAAAATGCAGTGGAGAGTTGCCCTTTTGTTCGTAAGCTGAGAGCTGGAAGGTAACTCTGGCTGGCAAGAAAAGGTGCGCCACATAAGAGGAAAAATTCCACCAGTCTTCTTGACACTTTTCTTTTCATTTACGATACGATTATTAAATCTGCTCGCAAGTTCCGCTGCTACCCTCCATTCACACAAAATTTAATCTTCCATTCAGACGTCTTCCCTTCCCTTGACGGGAATGAACTTTTTTCTCTCGAGTGTTTATTCAAAGTGACAGCGGCCCATTATTACAAAGGGAAAAAGCATTCAGCCGGAGTGGGGTCGTTATTATTATTACAAGCGGCCATTGTTATTCAATGAGGAAATAAAGAAAGAGAGAAACATTATCATCATCAGAGAGGACCCGGAAGAAGAAGAGCAAGACATATTTATACTGACGCACTGAGCTTTTTTACGTTTTCTGGGAAAAAAGTTTTTCCGGTCTACTTTCCCCCGTGTCAACAAATGAAAATCCTGTCACGTTGTCTTTGGAGGCAGGAGAATAATAGACCGAGCCACTACCCTCCATCCATCCAGGAGTACTTTGCTTCATGGAGCACTTTAGTATTTTTTCTCGCGCTAATCCATATTCTGGTTGGTGCCACATTGACCACGTACTTGCAACCTGCTTAAGTCTTTCTTTTGGCTTTGTCCATGCATCACCCACCACAAAACAGAAAACAGCATCTTATTCCAACCCGGAAACCTGCCTTCGGAACTGTATCCATCCATCCCTCCCTCCTTCCGAGTTTCTCAACCGACAAATATTTTAGAGAGGGAATTGGATAAATAATGGAATCCGGGAGTGAGTTCCGAATTCTATTAATATTCAATGCATGCCTGACATTTCATCCGTGACTGTATCCCCATGTATTACACTTCCTCCTTAAAATTCTTTACGTGACGCTTGAATCCGCTTCGGAGGTCGCTCCGCCGCCGTCGTATATTATTGTCGTACTTACAATGCAACACTTGTCACCCGTGCTGGGCGCGGATCGACAGCCATAAAACAGGGTTCCGTTCCGTCCGTTCCGCTCGAAACCATGATGATGATGAAATACACTGTGATTACAAGCTCACTTGTAGTAGTAGTCTCATATGCAGACCCGGTTCCATAATTTAAAAGGATACTCTCTGACTGACTATGACTCTCCTCCAAAAGAAACTTGGCAGCTGGAGCAGTTGTTCTATGGGCCTACCTAATCCCGTCTAAAGTGTTGTATCCGGAGGCGCTTGAGTGGGAATCAAATGCCCGTTAGCTGTATACCCTCATCATCATCCCATTCTAATTACACATATAGTTTCCTTTCCTGTAGCTTTCCCCGTCCAAACGCGGTCCAGCCAGGCTCGGATCAAGTTGGAAGGGGGAAGCCACGTAAAAAGGCTCGGTGGTCATTAATATCCCGGTAATGATAATCATTACTGCGTCCATTACACACGCTCGTCATGCTCATCCCAGCTCTCAAAGTGGAGTATAATGCGGTGGAGGGCACATCTGGACAATCTGTTACAGCGAGATCGAGAGGATGGAGGCAGCATGGAGCATCAGGTGCACTCCATCAACTCCTAACTATTTTTTCCTCCTCCTCCTCCTCCTCCCATAAAAAGCATCTCATTGACGTCGACACACTCTGGCTGAATGATAACATTCAAGAAAAGAAGCTGCTCTCGATATCCTCCTCTCTCTCCTGCTGTCCATCATTCAACCTACCTGGAAGAATATCCAGCCTCTCTCCATAATATTATTTATTTTTCTGCGTCGTTGCAAACGACGGTTCTTCCTGGGCTTCCCGCATCTTGGAAAAACAGAGCAGTTTTTGGAATGAGGTAAATAATATGGTATATAGTACTTCTTGGAAGATCCAAAAAAATAAATGAGAAAAAAGATTAACAACTGTCGCTGGGTTCTCGAGCATCTCCTCCCTGCAAGATCTATACAATCTAAAGTTTAGCTACTCCAACTGGTCTGTCTGCATAATACGGGCTTCATTTGATTTCAGTCTGTCCAAATAATAAAAAAGAAGAACTTGTCGTTTTTTCCTCTCTCTTTCTTTTCCCAGTCGTCCTTGAGGCAGGTTTCGGGAGAGTTGTCAGAAGTGAAAGTTACATCAGAGATCGCTCTCGCGGCTCCATAGAGGTTCTCCGTATTCCTATTTGGCCAGGTGCGTACATGCATAATACAATATCATCATGCGGACTACATTTTGTGTTGGTGGGAGTTGGGTTAAGACGACAATCCCAACTTGCGAGACTATAACTCCCTCCATCTCTCCCTCCTCTCTTTCTTCATAAACTATTTAGGGATATCCCAATATAAAAGGGTGGATTCCCATGTGAGCAATTTATTCGGCATGATGGTGTGTCTACGCTAGTTCCCATTCAGCGCCCTACTCGCTCCGCTCTCTCAAAAGAAAGGGAATAGGTTGCAAGGAGGTTGGCTGGCCGGAGCGTGTGTGTGAAACTTCTCTTTTCAATCACCGAGCGAGAAAAAAAAAGAAGAGAAAAAAAGAGAATAGGGGAATAGGGATTTTTTCTCTCTCCTTTTCCCGACAACCAGCCAACAGCATATAGGGAGAGCCTCAATAAACTGGCGAATACGAATGCGAATCTCGTGGAGAAAGGCACCAACATATATTATATTATAATCGATAGTTGAAAAAAGAAGTCTGACAAGGTCTTTCTCTTCAAGGTAGGGAAATAGTAGAAGTGTAGTAGGCAGGCACAACTACACAATAGGCAACTCAACAGCATGCAGCACGGCAGCAACAGTCGTACCCAAAAATATTTTTCCCATCCCAAGTTCTCTTTTCTCTTTTCTTTTTTTTACATATTACCAATCGAATTTGGAGACAAAATCCTGGAATTCGTGGAATACCGACAATGTCTAAGGGAGACAAGGGATAAAATAAAATATGATGTAGATTGAACACATCCCCTTTCCCTTTAGCATTCTCTCCTGTCAGATTTTTTCTCTCATTTCCAAAATGCTCTATCTGTACACAAGAAACTTATTGGGCTCTCTTTCTCTCTCGGGAGGAGAAATTCAAGTTGGTCTAGTCATTCAGAAAAAAGTTAAGTGCTCGTCATCTAGCTCATTTGGCGAGAGGAGGAGGAGGAGGGGGAGCACAATGGAGTAGTTGATGGATGCCACCTAGAGGATAATCTATGACTGGGAGTTGATGCTTTGTCTCCGACACGAAAAGTCTGCTGAACATATATATAAATTGCGAGCCTCGCGAGAGCTCTTTTGACCTTTCGACAATAACATAAAACAAACACGAGCAGGACACACAACACAAATGACGAGGCAGGGGTTCACGCCTGGTATCAACTATCGGGTTCCATAAAAATCCATCCAACACAAGCACAACTACCTAATACAAAAAACAGACGGTAGAGCAATTACTACACGACATTAATTAAAGGTGTGTGTGTGATTATATGTTTCCAGGTTGTGCACCCATCCACGCTCGCAAAAAAAATATAGTTTCCAATCTCAAAGTTTGAGAAAGTTGTTGGGAAAAAGTGAAGAAAAAAGGGAGTTGCGTGAACCTTGTCCTTCCTTTTCCATACTTACTCGTCGCAGTTTCTGTGAGCAAACAACTTTTCTCCCGACTAAATATTTTTCTATATCTGTTGGAGTGATCACTTGAGTGATCCGGTACACACTGTGGTGGTAGCCCCAGTGTGACTTGTTGACCAAGAAGAGGATGAAATTGGAGGTTCCCACTGAGCACTTACTACCAAAGAAAGCATTTCCCCTCACTCTCCTTCAGCTTCGGCCAGATCTGACTCGATTACTCCCAATTTTTTGTGTAAATAAACAGAGGAACTGATTGGAGAGGAGAAGCGTTCTCCAGTGAGCTCCAAGTGAGAAGTTTATTTAGGCGTAAATAAGAATTTTCTGTTATACAGTACGGGAGTGAGAAATAACGGAGATCTGATCGAGTGGGGAAGTGGGTTTGGGTGTGGGAGAAAAAGTCATACATATTATACATACTTCCAACTTGGAAGTCACAAGTGTCCATCGCATCGACGAGCTAAAAAGCAAACATAAAATAGAGAAGAAGAAGAAGTGTGTGTTGTGTGAGTTGTTGTTGTTGTCGTTGTTGATCAATCAACTCCCATCATGGAACCATCCAGTCCCCGATTTTCAGATACTCGTAAGCACCCACAATAACTTATCTATTTCTCTCTCACTTTCTTTCTTTGTGTGCCTCTGTGACAGCCTGACTGCTGCTTGTATCATCTCTTCCTAGTAGCGAATCTACCCCTTCTTGAACGTAAGAAACCTAAAAATAAAATAGTTAGTAGATCGTAGAGCTAGTTCTCTGGGGCTGCTGTGAAGTGAAGATCTGACTGAAGATGCATCTTTGCAAAAAGTGTTGTCCGCTGCAACTTGTATATTTGTAGAGGGACTAGCATAACGCAAGCTGTGTGTGTGAGTATATTTAAGGCTGAGCACAAGAATTCATTAACTTTTTGCCAGTCTCCCTCTCTCTCTCTTGCTACTCGGTCGGTACACCCTTTGCTCATGATATTAGAAAAGATGGCTAAGCCTCTCCTTAAAACCACTTTCATGTTCATCTTCCCCTTCTCCATTCTG
>JAANSN010005331.1:0-12683 GCA_036850665.1 Dicranocentrus wangi | reverse complement strand
TAGAGAGTTCAAAAGGCATGGGAAGCCGAATGGGACAATTTGTTGATTCTAAATAAATGTTACGTTATCTTTGCAGTAACACTACGAACGTAGCGATTAGTTACCATGTTCGTATACTGTGCTCCTCGTAATTTTGTCCCATTCGATTTCCCGTAAAAATTACATTAGATTTCTTGACACTATTCCACCTGTGGTATGCGTTATACTGAGAAGTCTATAGTTAACGCTCCTTGGGTTACACCTTCCCGTTCTCAAGTTCCTAATCACAATCACGTAGCGAGCATGGAACAATAAATTGTTAGTGCATAGAATAAAAATATAACAATTAACAAAGACTTAACACTATCATTTGACATTCTTAAATTACATTGAAAGACTGGAAAATGTGACGACTGCTGTGATACAAAAATAGATCGTTGTACAGCACACGACGCGATCGACGAGGTAGTTATAATTAGTGACCGTCGAACAATGCGAGGTACAGCAGGGTAAGAAATTCGGGTATGTTTGTAGGGGTTACACAGTCGAGTCGGTTATAGTTTGTGCATACATAATATGAACAAACTTTGGTTTACTTCCGATTTTCATATACGTAGGTAAAAGTTCGAAGTAAAATAAAGATTGTACATCATGTTTAATTTTAACCGGGTAAATTTATCGGGTTACCACAGTTTCAGCATTAGGCTATGAAAGTCTTATCTAGCTGATGCTGAGATTTGAGAGACGTAGTTACTTTGGTTAAATACTAGGTTTTCTAAGCTATACTATTATAATATTTGACCCTGTTGGGTCACCTGTGCCTGTAACTTCGCTTTGGAGGTTTTGGCGCACCCAACGGACGGAATTATTGTTCTTGAGTGTTGTGGCTTTCCATCGACATATAGCACATGCTTGTATCAAACTGGTACAATATGGTAGCGAATTTTCCCAATACTATTCCCCTATACGGACTTGCGCTACGGAGCTATTTTATTCCGCTTGGTGGACTTGTTCACCATATCATGAGTCATAGTCGTGTTGATTGTAAAAGTAATAGTATATGTATTATGCTGTTATTATGATGATATTATGATGAAGATTCTGTTTGCAACTGTAAACGTGCTAAGGTGGATAGCCTGTGCTGTGCCTGACTGAAAAGAAGACCAGTACAATGCTAATGCAAAGGGAAGTATCATCATTATGGTTGAATGCTCTCTGCAAATCTGGGTAGTGCAATAATGTAATGCATAAATTCGTAGATATGCGTGCGTGGTACATATTCACTCAGAGTTTATTCATTCAATCCTTTTACGTACGATTGCGGAGTACTACGTACATCAGTCATACGCTAAACATTTACATTAAAATACGGTATTCGTGATCTTTTTATCCTCTACCTACTCCTATGATGTTGATGTTAATGGAGATGTGATGTGTGTGATGTGATGACGAAGACGATGCCTCCTCTATTGTTCCGCATACGGTGGTATGGAGTTGGCTTCGTGTGAGCAGTGTTAGTTATTTGATTACATTTATTTAAAAGTGTGTAAAGCACTAAGCACTACTGAGCACATGCATCTCCCTATGTTGATGTTGATATAATATCTTCGGTGCTCACTTAAAGCATCAGATAATATCACATCTCCACTCCACCAGTGCAGTGCAGTGAGTACAGCAAGCTGTACCCAGAGATGGTCCGCATGTTTTGTGTGAATTGTAGAAATAGCAAAAAAAAAAATCTTTTTGTGTATCCGTTGGCTCATCAATTTGCATTCGTACATCCGTTCATTTTTAATACTAAGAAAAAGGAAGAAGGTATGTAATCCCAATCCCACGTAAGAAAGAAACAGAGATTTGTGATAAATATACGGACTACGGAGTATGGACGGATCCGTATATAATATGTTATACATACATAGTCAGGTTTGTGAACAGAACTTTAAGTTATAATGAAGCAGAAATTGTCGTGGATTAGTTTTATGACACTTACAGGAGCCAGTTGTACGGTATGGAGTGCTTCAAGGAAGTCAATATTTTTACAATTTTGCATGGGGACACGGCAGCATTTGTTTGTCGGAAACGTGCATGAATTTTTGCGTTCTGGCAGACAGTGATATGGAATACATTTTCTCGTGTTTCTAATTCCTTCAACATTCGTTGAGTTGGGCTTCTTATAATTAGTGTGTAGTTAGTGAATAGGTAGGGATAAAACTGAATACAATTAATAAAAATGACACTATTTAGGAAGCTCGTAGGCGTAGCTCTTTTGCTAACTATTGGCGCAATGACGCCCGGTTTCCTGTTTATGGGATGGACCAGAGATGCTAGAGCTGTGGACGAGATTTTTTATACGAGTTCTTCATTAGCTGATTTGCGTTACAATAGAAGTAATTATATGTATCGCAATCTTACAATGAATGGAGTTGTTCCCAAAATGGAGGATGTCATCATTTTTGGTGAGACGGACGGAGGTATTGATACGGAATTTAACAGATGGGAGGAAACTAAGAGCAGACGTGACTTTGTTAGACAGGTAATGAAGGCATTTGTATTTAAATGATGATATGGGGAACATGTGAGCGTCGCTTCGTCTAATGGGAGGGTTTGCACAAACACCGAAAACCAACTTTGGCAAATTTTCAGGCTATATGATAAATTGATAATGCATAATAAAAGGCATGGTTGCAATATTCAACAAAGACGATCAGTGAAATGTGCATCATTATGTGCATGTCCTGTGATACTCGTGTGCACCGTGAACCGTGATCAATGCGGGCATTCATTTACTTTGCATTGTGTAATATAGAAAATCGTTCAAATATAGAAGACGACGAAGACGTAGATGATATATCTAGGTACTATTAACTGGAAATAAGCTCATGATGACATGTTGGTAAATTTGCAGATGATGAAAGACGCATGGGACAACTACGTCAAATATGCTTGGGGCCACAATGAACTTCGACCTATTGGTCAAAGAGGTCACTCGGCAAGCATATTTGGTCCAGCCAAGATTGGTGCTACCATCGTGGACGCTCTGGATACGTTATACATCATGGGGTTGCATGATGAATACAAACAAGCACGGGACTGGGTGGAACATAACCTAGACTTTAACTCGGTGGTAATTTTTTAAATGTGTCTGTGCTGCTTCAGATTGATTGATCTAGATGTCTGACGTATGAAATTTGTTATGGACTGGGTTTGTGGTTGACTAATATAATTTTGATTTTCAGAAAGCTGAATTATCAGTTTTTGAAACGAATATAAGATTTGTTGGAGGATTCTTGACGGCGTATTCTCTGACTGGAGATGTTATGTTCAAGGATAAAGCTTATCAATTAGCAAAGAAGCTCCTACCTGCATTTGATACTCCCACTGGAATTCCTTACGCCCTTATAAGTTTAGGTTCTGGGGTGCGTAATCGTTTTAACTAGCTGGAGTTTCTCCCATCAAACTAATTTACTAAATATGTTCGTTCGTCTTTCAACTCACAGGCAAGCAAAAACTATGGATGGGCAGCCAGTGGTTCGAGCATACTGTCGGAGTTTGGGTCTTTGCATTTAGAATTCGTTTACTTATCCGATGTAACGGGGGATCCTGTGTTTAGGGAAAAAGTTTATAAAATAAGAGATGTGATAAAACAGCTTGATAAACCAAAAGGATTATATTTTAATTATGTTCATCCTAGAATGGCAAAGTTTACACAAAGTACGTCTATGTCTTCTCTTTGATTTTATGTATGTATATGTGTTTGTAAGAAGTGCCAGCAAATTATAAAATGTAATCCTGAATCGTATGTTTGTAGGTCATGTTTCGATGGGTGCGTTAGGTGACAGTTTCTACGAATATTTACTAAAATCATACATTCAGACAGGAGATGTGGATGCTCGCCAAATGTACGACGATGCTATTGATGCATTTGAGAAAAACGGACTTATTCGGTACTCGAAGAGTGGACTACTGTATTTCGCAGAAATGAGATACGATCGCCTGGAAAGCAAAATGGACCATTTGGCTTGTTTTGCCGGTAACATTTCTGACGAATCGAATGTTTACAATCTACATATCATACATAGGTTGAGCAACGGTTTGTTAATTTTAGTATTTGTCTTTTCAAGGTGGGATGTTAGCATTAGGTGCTCAAACCGATCCGACAGCTAAAAGTCATGGCAGCGACAGTGGCAGGGCCAGTCGCCACATGAAAATTGCTGAGGGAATTACTAACACATGTCACGAAAGTTATATTAGGACTCCTACACGGCTAGGTAAAGCTTGTCAATGCATTATGTCAACCACATGTAGGTTGAAAATAGGCAGAAACAAATGTTCAAGAAACTAACTGCGTGTTTGCACTTCTCAGGGCCCGAAAGTTTTAGGTTTAGTGATGCCTTGGAAGCTAGAGCACTTCGTCAAAATGAGAAGTATTATATCTTAAGACCAGAGGTAATTGAATCGTATTTTATGATGTGGCGTTTGACTGGCGATCCAAAGTACAGAGATTGGGGCTGGGATGCAGCGCAAGCAATAGAAAAAAACTGTAAAGCCGGAGAAAATGGTGGTTACTCTGGACTCAGAAATGTTTATAATAAAGAGCCACAGCAAGATGACGTGCAACAATCATTCTTCCTGGCAGAGACGCTAAAGGTAATAGAATCACCTGTACTAGGTTTTATATTTAATGACCACACTCCTCAATGATGCTACATTTCATGTTTTTGTTTCACTTGTTTTTCAGTACCTGTACCTGATGTTCAGCTCGAAGGAGCTGATGGATTTGGATTACTGGGTATTCAATACCGAAGCTCATCCCTTGCCAATCAAGGGAAAAAATCCATTTTACCGGTCACATGTTTAAGAGGAAGAGTTTTAAGCTATAATGCTATTGACTGAATTTTTAAAAAAGTTTATAATGCTCGTAAATGGGGTTTGTACATAATCAAAAAGTAATCATTGACAGTACAGTGTACAAATTTAGATGAAATATATATATAGTGCATTTTTCATTATTGCCCAACTTCCTCCTCATACTGTACGACGGCACTCCCATTCCCATGTATGACTTTACTTTTACTTACCAGCCATTCTAAAAAAACTGTTTGCCTTCTCTCGTTTTATTAGAAAAGGAGGTGTGCTAACGTTCTGGTCGTGTTCGCTTCGTCAGCCTATGGAACTCAGCTTGTGGCAATGTAAATTGACGTTTTCAGTTGGAGTATATATAAATCGTAAACATATGTGACTATTTCAACGTAAATTACCTGTCATCATAACAAGGTCAGCTCCCACCACCATAAATGCATATTTAAGTTAACGGATGGAAGACGCCGAAAAAGAAAGAACCATGTACGACAAGGGACGATTTTGGGTCCAAAACAAAAAGTTGAGAAACAAATGGGAACCTTGAACCTTATTGACATGGGCTGCCTAGAGGGTCAAGTGAGAGTGAGGTACCACGAGGATAGACCTCGAGGAGAAACGGGTTTGTACTCTTCACGGAAACTGCTCCATTCCTGAGTTTTAGGGGTTCGAATTATAAACGAAAAATGGGAAGCCGTCTGACACAATTCTCAAACACAAACACAGGTGGCAGTTTTCAGCGAAGGGGTACAAATCCGTTTGTAGTACTCCTCGAGGTCTATCCAATGGTACCTCACTTGAGACTTGACCCTCTAGGTCAACACATGTCAGTAAGGTGCGGGAGACAATTTTCCCATACAGTTTACATGGGTACTTTTTTGTTTAGTCCCCAAAATCGACTCGTATCGTACAAGGTCCCTTAACTCATAGTACAGTGTATCTACTAAACTAGTGTATCTAGTTTTTATGCCGTTTCTGGTTGTGATTTTAGTCCTTTGATTCACTCTACTTGACTCTGCTCTGACTCTACATTGCTTTTCCTGCTTCTCTAAATGCGCGAAAAGGTATCATTTCGGTAGTTTATAACATACATAGGTAATTCATACATATACGCAGTGCGTTCATCTGTACATAAAGGCGATAATATGCATGTAGGTATTTATTTATATAAAGGTTATAATAATAGAATACATAATCCTAATTCTACTGTTATAATGTACTATCAGAATTGTTTTACGTGAACCTTTACCTTTTTTTAAAAAAAAATTTACCGTTGACGTTGACCGTAGTCCAAATAGAGAAGTTTTGCGAGTTGTCAAAAATGCAATAACGCGAGCGAATATAACAAAATTTGTATGCTAAATTGCTAAGTACTAAGTACCAACGCATTTATTCTCACTATTTATTAATAAAATGACTGGATGAGCGAAATGGGTATTGGTAGCGTCAGATTAAATTGAATTGCATGACCTAAAACAATGGCAGCAAGGGCAAGCCGCAAGTGACCCAGACCCTATCCTTATTTGAACTGAACATGACTGTAATAAAAACGAACCACGTTGATGTGAAACGACAATGGGTACTGGTGGCAGTACCTCTGGAGATGCTCTTTGCCGTCCTGGGTGAGTACGGAGGATACTGTGATATTGTAGTGTAAATATGTAATTATATGAGTTTCAATGCCTGCATTGCATCACCTACATATTTTATCAGTGTCAAATGAAATTATTAATATATTGTACTAAAGTTGTAAAGTACTTTATCTATATGCATATACGTATATATTCTCCATATTTGCAAGATTTAAGAATCGATGTCGGTTGTAGTTAATTGTAAAATTCCGGCGAATGACAAACGTAATGTTTCTCACGTTATATTTAATATATATTGTTCTTGTTGAAGAAAATGTGGACAAGTAAAAACCCTTTAAGTTAACAAATATATAATGATAATATTTATTGAATCTCGGCAAATCTCGCAAGAATGCATGTATTGAAGGAAGCAATGTATGGTTACATTTTTAGTCGAAAGCATTTAAATACATCATATCATAACCATTCTTAATATTTTATTTTTACAAGTGAATGAATAATCACATGAAGGAAACATTTAATAAAACAGTCTGATAAACAGCACGTGGAAGAAAATATACGTGTACACATAACCAAAACGTTACAATTGCACATCTTTTCTTAACATTAGCTAAATCCCAAATGGGCTACTGAAAAGTAAAGGAAAGGTAATATGGCATCACTAATCCCTCCTGAATGAAAATATAATATAGTCAAAGCTGCAGAGCTACACAGTATAAAAAGGAATGTTTGTTGGAATTATCGGTATAATCAAGACCAGTAAAGTAAGCTTATTTTAAACTTATTGATATTATATGAGAGAAACAAGTGTGCAATGTGCAACAAATATTTTTGCAAACTATTATCCAAACTTTAACTATCTAACGGCAAGACTATGAAACAGTACAGTAGAGTTCATTGATTGTGTGTCTCACCTCATTCTGCGTATTGCATGTGAATTATTATTGAAGGCTTAAGAAATACCAATCCGCGTATGGAGGGAAGGGAGAAGTTATACCATTTTATGATGTGGTAATAGTACTTGAGTACTAGGTATATATATACATATATATTGAGAACAGTACGTAACGAAATAGTTATCGATAACCCCTATTAGTCTTTTTTTTTTAAATGTTCACTCTACCGCTAATACATCAGCAGAATCTGACTTATTAAATCCAGCACATGGCCACTGATTAGTACAGGCACACTGAACAAAATCCTTAATGAGTTGAGGCAGTTCCGGGGAACGGTAAATGTACTTATGCCCGTAACCTTCGGAGAATCCCTTGAAGTAAATTGGTTTTGCAGAACTGGGTCGTTTTCTTTTGGCAATGGTGTGCAACTATTTAAATGAGTAATCATGTATATAATAATAATAATAATTATACATTGTACGGGGTATATTTAACGAAGCACGAAATAAGTGGAAAGGAACTAAACAACATACCTTCTTGCCCAGAAAGTATGGTATTACTGGATCATCAACTGCATGTAAAATTAGCATAGGAATGTCAATATTTGCAATGTGATGGTCACTTTGAAATGCAATGTCATTCCTGTGTAGGGGCTTCACAAAAATGTAATCAAATCCTGGCATATAGCGGTATATCTGAAAACCAAATCAAGTACTATTAAATCCATTTTTGATGAGACATCTGACTTAGAATATGAGAAAAGTAGTAAATGTCGACAATTACAGCGGCGAGCATATGGTGTTTAACTTCTTCACCAATACTAGTGAAAGGAGATTCAAGCAAGAGTGCTGTCGGAGGATCTCCCTCGTTACATAGATTAGCAACAACATGCGATGAGACACCTACAAGCATAAAAAATGACAGATTATTGATTATCAAGGCGCTATGACATTTTTATAGAATTACTGGAAAGTACAGGTGAGGTCACAACTGGAGGTCAGCCGGGAAGTCCGTAGAATTTCTCGCGAATCCCAAAGTTGTAAAATCGTAGTATTTTTAGTAATTTTATGAATGAAAAATTTATGAATGGAATGGCGATTGTTGAAGATTAGCTACCGTTGTTAGGTTACTGACAACTTATGTTTTTTTCATTCGTTACTTTTTGATTTTTGCAATTTACAACACATTATGCCAAATGCCATTCATAAATTTTTCATTCATAAAATTGCTAAAAATACTACGATTTTACAACTTTGGGATTCGCGAGAAATTCTACGGACTTCCAGGCTGACCTCCAGTTGTGACCTCACCTGTACTTTCCAGTAATTCTATAAAAATGTCATAGCGCTGTTTAACTTCTTCACCAATACTAGTGAAAGGAGATTCAAGCAAGAGTGCTGTCGGAGGATCTCCCTCGTTACATAGATTAGCAACAACATGCGATGAGACACCTACAAGCATACAAAATGACAGATTATTGATTATTATATTTTCTTGGCGTTGTTTGTAGTTTTCTGTATTTTTTATGAGCCTACCGGTCCCCAAACTATGACCCCATATAATAACGTTTACGTCTGTAGAAATCCCCAAAACACTGCGTACATATTTGTATACTGCTAGTCCATCGGTAACAACTCCCGTTTCCGAGGGAGAAACTTGTGTGGAATCAGCGTAACCTCTGTAATCAAAACTGATGACATGGTAGTCCAACTGTTGGAGAATAAGATATAATTCCATTCGATGTGCAACTGCTCGGGAACCCGTATTCCCGTGAAAGTATATAATGACATGTTTGCCACTCGTGCGCATTGCATCTTCCCAATATGAGGGCTGTTTTCCCTTAGATTCCTGGATTAAGCTTTTGGGTAAGAGATGCCTGTCAAACAGAAACATAGCATAGCACAATGTTGCAAATTTAGTTTGACCAATTGGTAATTATAATAACGTAACACACACATCTTAGCATATCTTACCACACTCCAACGGTTATATCTTGTTGCGTCACAAGATAAAAATTTCTACCTCCTAATAATCCTTGAGACTCGGGGTCTGAAAAATTAATTCCTGCAGGCCAGCGAACTGTAATTTGTTGGAATTGAGAAGTTGTTAATGAGAGACTTTTACTTTCAATAAGCTCTGAAAGGCAGGGACGACTGACTGTTAAACTGTTAGCTTTAACTTACCAAATGGTAGAAATACAAGGTGCCGCTGTACTGAAGAATTGAAGTGGTACAGGATTGGTACTAGCAGATACAATAGAAGAGTTGCTCCCACCGCGATTTTAAATCCAAAATGAAGTTGCCTACGTGAACGTCGTTTCAGATGTAATTTACGGCATCGATAAAGTAGCCCAACACCACACAAGCTTACCACCAAGCTTATATGGTTTGCCATTGTTTACTTACCACTAAATAAAGCCTTAAAGCACGTTAGGCGAAAATTTGAAAGTTATAAAGTTCAATTCACCCAAACACACATTCAGTTAGCTATTCTAATAAACCACGTTTAGGTTCACCGCAAGTAAAGGTATATTGATAAACACAACACATGTATCCAATCCGATCCCATTCTAGTAAGTTACACACAGTATTATTAACGAATACCTAATACAAATAGGTGTACAAATTGCTCTCGCAAAGATTGCGTTTCGCAAAGCAGACACGTCATGCATGCAATACTGTAGACTGTAGGGAAACTACTTAACCAACTCACTTATTTTTTAAGTAAAAACTTGTTGACAATCACATAGGGAACTCTACATGCCAAGAGAAACACAAACATTTCAAAATGTCGTCACGTATTTAAGTATTTTACAATTTTTGAAACGAGATGCAGAAGTGACAATTTGAGACGGACTACATAATAAGATACCCCGCTACCGCTAGGCTACCGACTTTAGATTTTAAGTTATAATATATTATCACAATACATAACTCCGGAAAAAGCATACGAGCAACACTAACACTAATACTGTGTGACCGTAAAACTATTATCAAGAGTATATAACAAACATGATGATGATGATGACGACACAAACGAATTACTTTACAGACACGAAGGGATTCATTTGACTATGTATGATATGATATGATTATTACAGATATGATAGATGATGATAAAGATGATAATATGATATTACATACGTCCTACGATACGACAACGAGATAGATAGAATAGAACAGAGAGAGGAAAAAGGTAAAACACAGCATACCTTTTTTTAAGAGCTAAGTAGCCTAAAATTATTGCAAGCCAATGATCTTCATAAGAACTGTCACATTATCATTTGCGAACAAGAGGAATAGAAGAATAGAATAGATAGCTGGTGATTTTTGCGATTTTAGCGTAATAAACTCTAAAACTAAACAGCACTGAACTCCCGCCCCCGCGCGTAATTTAGCTGCTGCTATATTATATAATATGTCAATAGGTATGTTTTGAAAATAATCAATGGATGGGTAAATAGAGTAGAATATTTAGAAACTTACATTTCATAGTACCACACCATAAGCACTGCCACAGCGGAAGTGGTAATTCCCATAAAAAGTGCTCTCAACCCCATTTTCTTACAGTTGAGCTAAGAATTCCTGACTTTGACAACTAGCCTAAAGAAGAAGTCTAAAACAACCCCGACGGATGAGGATTTCATTCGGCTCTGGAGGACTCACTCAATCCCTCAACTAATTAGGAGGAGTTCCCCAGCAATAGAAGAGTGAGTAGAGCGAGAGCTTCGAGAGTAGTAGTGTAGTTTACTGGCTGGCTGGAATGACGCAAGCATGACACAACAACACAACTAGAAGGTAACTCCAATCATAGGCTCCGTCTTCGTCCTAGGTTAGGTTAGGTAAGGTACGTCACTGCAACAAAGAAATCAAAATTCGACTACTATTATTGACTATACCTATTTATTTATTATCCCTTTTTAATAGTACTTATAGTGTTATAGTGGTGCAACTGCCAACTGCAGACCCACATCACATTACATTTATAATTTTATAATTTGTCAACATTCGAACTCGACCAGTTTTGTAAATATTCCAGAATCTTTCAAGCAAGTTTCGTTAAACATATATATGTAATGTAATGTCGCTTTAACCATTCTGATATAAATGTTATGTCCTTATTGTAGGAATGAAAAACTCCCTTCTTTACGTAAATACGTAATACGTCAATACGTGCATACACAATATGTAGTTAAACTTGGAATTGGACATTGACATAAGTATATCTTACTCTTCCGCTGAAAAGTGATAACTGTTCAGCCTTCAGCCTTACTTAATTAAACTCATTGGCCTTGCATTGCATGGTCAAATGGTCATGTTTATTATTTGAGCAGCATAGCGGCAATAATGTCTTTGTGCAGATAAAGATAAAAGTTAAAATGCATATTATATCACACTAATGCTAGATACCTACGTACGTGTAGTGAGTGTTGAACGTTACTCAACTCGTTATACATATTAGCCACTAACTAGCTAAGGTATGCATAATATGTAACCCACGCAGGCCACCAACTAAACCAACATAACACCCTATAATCTATAGAATAGACTAGCTATTGACCCCCTTTTAAAAGGGGGCAAATTTTGTACACAGATCGATATGATTATGTTTTAGTATAATTGAAATACTATAGGTAATCTTAAGCCACCCCGCAACTCAAGGACTTACATTGTGTCTAAGTACACCAGCCGATTTTAAATATTCTTTGAATGTTACTTTATGGGAACGGTTGGAATAAGGCAATGGGAAATGGATACTACCTCCCCTAATACCTCAGCCCATGTTACCTCTATACACTACCTCTCTCCTGCTAACTCCACTGAACCATCCCCTTCCCCCAACCACTAACCCTAAACATCAACCTAGCCTGGGTTAGAATGCATAGCTCTCGCTTGCTGAAGTCACATTCACTACAGCTTGTCATTAGAAAAATATATTCTGACTTGGCCTTGGGCCTGACCTGACTGACGTTCAATTTCAGAATTGTTTATATGTTCGTACATAACTTGCCAACCGCTTTCCTTTTTCGAATGACACCACATTCACTATACCTTCCTATTTGAAAAATATTTTGTGTTGACCTTTGACCCCATTGCATTTGACACATTTCACCCAAAACCATTCGTCAGTTGCTTATGACATAAAAAAACGCTGTGCCAAACTTGAGCTAAATGACTGACTCACTGGTCACTGACAGACATACAGATTAGACAGGGAAACATGAGTAAAAGAATTTATTACTTGTAACATGAGTTTTCAATTAACACATTTACTGTGCTATTTGAAAATTTATTTTATCTTGACCTGACCGTTCACCTCAAAAATTGTTTATGCATTTGTAAACATAACTTGCTAATTG
>JAANSN010005330.1:0-12683 GCA_036850665.1 Dicranocentrus wangi | reverse complement strand
TGAAGCCACCTACCAAGTTTCAGGTCCAACTTCGAAGGTCACCCGGGTACTATCCATTGTAAGAAACGACAATGACAACCTTGTCGAAGTTTGGCTTGAGGATAACAAAGGCACTGGTGGGCCAGATTCTAGCTTTTTACCAGCTCCAAGGCTTAAGTGCTTATGTTTAAATTAATCTATAGATATTGACTTTTATTTTTTGCATTTATTTACTTTCCTAATTTTTTATGCCAACAGGATTATGTGGAAGTGTTTCCAGCTGCCAACAACCAACGAATACTATCTCTTCATTATGAACAATAACCCGTACGAGTAATTAATAGATGATATCAACACTTCAGCCTGTCCAAATACTTGTAATTATGGGGAAAATTTTGACAACCGGCCGGCGTGGGTAAATTGGGATAGGATGCATTACCAATACGGCTATATGCATTGCTGTAAGGTAGAAAGCTGCAGTCAAGTTCAGCAAGCTATTCCCGGCTATGAAGGTGGTCTTATGGTGAATAATATTTAAGCCACATTCCCAATCCTTTTTTATCAAAGTACGCTAGACAAATTTGTAATATTGGCTTTCATTGTACATCTATAAAAATAATACCTTACGTGTGATACAAGATGGTAATCTACAAACAACATAAGCTTACAAGCTAAAATATTTAAAAAGGACGCTCAAATTATTTACAGCACTGAAAAAATTTGTGAAATCAAGTGCGAAATAAAAAGGATTTATGTCTTGCGTCAGAATATTCAGAGCTCCCCTATTTGCTAATTTGACCATGTAATTTTTCAACTCTTTTCATTCCATAAAATCTGCACATGTCCAAAAATAATTGGAGTGGGAAAATCTTCAAATGGAATAAACGCCGCTAAGGCTAGCTTCAGATACCTATCAACATTTTTTAATCTTCGTTTTTATTGAAACTCAGTTTTCATGTATTTTAGATTGCACAGCTACAACTACTGACGAAATTAGTTTAGCTGAATATCCCGTCTTATATGACCAAACATTTCCTTGGCTATGCCAAAGAAAACTGAAGTTTGTGTTAACCTCATCATTTTGCTTTTAAGGGATATTCAATTTAAAACTCAAGCTGGATTATTCTGCATTAAGTCACAACAGTAAGACTTGATTGCTAGTTGTACTTGCACAATTACAGTATTCCTCCTTATATAAATTTTACTTTTGTAATGTGGCCGTGACTTTTTTCAAGGCTATATCATATTTTTTTACAATTGGATTGGGTCATGTTCAAAGTAATTGGAATAGAAGCGTCTAAATCATATCACCTATGTGCCCTACGGACGGGGCTTGACTTTCGCTCATTCTGTCTCATTCTGTCCGCATTTCAATACGTTCAAAACGTTTCCTTTAGATCCCGTAAACGTTTTTCCATAAAAACATTCAATTAGGCGAATAATTGCAGTAATTTCTGTAAAAATTTCCAGGATGCTTACAGAAACCGAACAATTTGCCTTTGAGCTTCACTCCTGGTTTTTCTTTTATTTTCCCATGATTCCAGTGAAATGGAATCCAGAGTACACAAATCTAGTGAAAAGGAAATCAAAAGTGGAAATGCTCATGCTTGAGGCTTCAAGCTTTTTCATGTTTCTTAACGCCTTAGTCTGCCTAGTTGCAATTGTGTTGATCCACTGGAAAGAGTCACATGTTGACTCCCAATATCTACTCATCATCGCAATTCTTGCTCTCCTAATAATTTCCGATGTTGGCTATTCAGTTTTATGTTCTGTTTTTGTTGTAAACTTGGAGTTGATCCTCGTAACTGCGAATGACGCATTTGCCATCTATGTCGAAGCGCGTGAAGGTTATTCCTACCGCCATACTTAATACCATACGTTAGCCTTACCATTACAACAACGACAATATTATTTACCTCTTTACAGAAATCCAAAGGCGTCGCATCCTCCACCCACTTCCTGAAGATTCGCTCTACGGCGTGGTCATGATTCTGACGGCAATACTTTCTGGTTTCTCCCCGTTTGCCTTTGTAGCCGCAAGCCATCTGGGAAACATTGATCCAGTATATTTTATACTGGAAAGTGTTCTCGATGAGCCCTTGACGCGTCCCTTGTGGCAAATCTTACTGGCGCTCGGAATTCGTTCGACCCAAGCCTTTGTCATCAGCGTGATGTTCATGCAACCCGGTTATTTCATCCTGCTTTGTTTTACTGTTGGAGTCCGGCTAGTTGTAGAAACCATAAGAATGGGACACTCCTTACCCCTGAGCGTTGGCTATAGATTGTACTACTTTGGTCGATTACTGCACTCCCGAATTGCTACAAGTGTGGACTATGGTGTATGCTTCCTCCTCACAACGACCATGTTGGGCATGGTGGTCTGCTTCTGTCTGATTGTTACGGGGTATAACAAGATCGAGCCGTCAATCTACGCCTGCCTTTGTCTTTTTGGCGTGTTTTGTCTCCTTGCGCACATGTTCTTTCTTCCGGTTCTAGCTAAATCCGCCGAAAATCTGGTTGTTCTGCTCCGTAAATATCAAGAGCGAGCGAGGTGCATGTATTATGCTAGTAAAACAAGGGAAAGCTTAGTTGTAAACCAGCGGTTTGCTGCAACCCGACCGGTTATAATTAGATGCGGCAGTTTTGCTAAAATAGGAGAGGATTTTGTGATGGAATTTTTTGAAGTCTTGTTGGCTAGAATTATAGATGCCATATTCATGTTTAGCTTTTAATGTCAATGTTGCTAACATTGTTGAATTTCTATTATGTAAAAAAATTATAACTCATAATTTAAAATTAGGGATCAAGTACCACGTTAACAAGAATGCTATTAATTATAATAAAATAAGCTAGTATATACGTAAAATCAGTACTAGTCACATGTTATGTTGTATTTATATTAAATAAAATGTTCCCGTTATACTAAATACGGACAAAAGCCAATGCTTGCTAGAGTTGAGTCAAACTGACGATGCGATAAATCAGGTGGAGGATTCGTACGATTACGTGATAATATTATACATCCCCATATTCTGCTCGGCTTTTTCAATAAAAATAATATAATATTTTATGTTAGTCTTGGTATATTTCCTCATCATATCATTTAGCCTTGCTACGACGAATTTTAATTGCTAACCGAAAAATATATTGTAATTCATTTTTCTTCGCTTTATTGATTCTACTAGCTAACAAACATTAAGGAGAAACTATACTACTAAAGCAAGCACGGCATTACTTTCGTATTATTACCCAATTATCATGTGTCTTGTATACCTACTCAAGAAAAGCCTATTACGGCGCATCATTTTTCTAACTTGTAAGACCAAATTACATACTTTCCTTTCCAAGAAAATCTTACCATACTGAACACATTCGCAATAAGCTACACAAAGGAATCGATAGCTCCTTCCACTTGCACAATAATTCCAATTACTTATATAAATTTTACTTTTGTAATGTGGCCATGACTTTTTTCAAGGCTAAATTATTTCATAAAATTGGTTCATGTCAAAAATAATTGGAATAGAAGCGTCTAAGAAAACGGCGTCATGACCGTAACCGGTTGACTGGGACGAGGTTCCTTTAATCTCGCCCAACTTGTCCCCATTTACACAAGTGTGCTACTTGTTAGGTGTTTGACCTATCCCCAATAAATACAGGAACCTCAATAATTTAGATTGAATCCCGCAGTCAGGATGCTTACTCAAGCTGAAAAACTTGCATTTAAACTCCACTCCTGCCTTTTCTTCTATTTCCCCATGATTCCTGTAGACTGGAATCCAGACTATACAAAACTAGTGAAAACAAAATCAAAACTAGAAATAATCATGCTTGGGGGCTCAAGTATTTACTTGATTGTTAACGCAATGAGTTGTGGGGTTGCTATTGCACTGGTGTACTGGAAAGGCTCACATGAATCCCAATACCTATTCATTGCCACTAATTCCCTATTTATCATTCCCGATGTTGCCTATTCAGTTGTGTCTGCTGTGGTTATTGCCAACTTTGAGCTGGTCCTCGCAACAACAAATGACGTTTTTGCCATATACGAGGAATCACTCCGAGGTTTGCAGCATCAAACTATAAAAATAACCATTTAAAATATGATTAATTAAAATAACATTTCTTGCAGAAATCCAGAGACGACAACTCCCCCATCCAGTTGCTGCCGATTCCATCTATGGCGNAAAATAACATTTCTTGCAGAAATCCAGAGACGACAACTCCCCCATCCAGTTGCTGCCGATTCCATCTATGGCGCTGCCATGGTTCTGACGGCAATAGTTTCTGGCTTTGTCCCATTTGCCCTTGTTGCCGCTTGTCTTTTGGGAAACACGGATCCGGTTTATGTCATACTAGAAGCTGTTCTCGATGAGCCCTTGACGCGTCCCATGTGGCAAATCATATTGGCGCTCGGAATCCGCTCGACTGTGGTTTTTCTCATCGGGATAATGTTCATGAAGGGGGGTTCCTTCATCTTTCTCTGTTTCACTGTTGCAGTCCGCCTCATTGTTGTAACCATTCGGATGGGACACTCCCAGTCGTTGGCCGTGGGCTACAGATTATACTACTTTGGTCGATTGCTGCACTCCCGGTTGGCTAGGGGTCTGGATTTTGGTATCAGCCTATTCTTGGCATGCACGCTGATTGGAATGGTTGGCTGCTTCTCGCTAATTATAAAAGGCTACGGCAAAATCCCACTTTCCGTCTACTATTGTCTTTGCCTTTTTGGCGTGTTTTGTCTCCTTGCTCACATGTTCTTTGTGCCGGTTTTGGCCAAGTCCGCTGAAAACGTGATTGTCCTGCTTCGTAAATTTCAAGACAGAGGCAAACGCCACTATTATTGCAGTAAGACGAAGGAAAGCTTGATTGTCAACAAGCGGTTGGCTGCCACCCGACCGGTTATAATCCGATGCGGCCCATTTGCCAAGATAGGAGAGGATTTTGTGATTGAGTTTTTTGAAGTCTTGTTGTTTCGAACTATTGATGCTATATTTATGTTTAGCTTTTAGAAACGAGTATTGTCGTCAATATAATTAATTAATTGTTGTATATTAATCAGGTAGATTTAATTAAGAGTTGAAAGTTGAATTCAGAATTGAAAATGAAATATTGCTTAAAACGATGTATATTTAGATGTTCTTTCAGAATCCACATCAATGAAGCCGAAGAATAATGCTTATTTAAAGATATAATATAGTATAGCATAGTAAATATGTATTACTAATAGAAAATATCACATTATGACTGCATTTTTTTGCCTTTAATGTTACCTGCTTATAACTACCAGTATTAAGACATATGCTCAATAAAATGGTTGACTCACCACGGCTTTGAGTTGAAATAATTAACAGACTTGTTGAAATAGACACACAGGTACTGTTGTTGTAATCAAACTATTTTTGATATTACGTATTAGCCGAACAACTGTACAATATTCGTATCCACCAAGCAAGCAAAGTATGTAAAAGGGTCTTAAAATTCTGCACGGATCCAGCAATAAAGAAATAAAGAAACTGCTAAAATAATGCACACAAAAAGTTGGCTTTCATCCGCATTTTTCGTTTCTCAGTTACTTCACGACGGATAGTTAAGGTGGTAATTAGTTGTTGGACTCATCTGCTTAGGTGGAGGTGAAATTCCCTGCTATGACCTATTTTCATCAGCAATCAACCAACTCCTTCGCGGAATCCTTACATGGATAGTTCACAACTGCTGAACACGATCATTACCATTGATGAAAGAGGTAGATTAAATGGGGTCCACGCCGATGAGCACGCTGAGATGCGTCACATCTTCCTTCAATGTTCGTCGGACCAGGCTCAAAGAGTGGCAATGAATCTCGACGAGCAGGTTTCCATTAAAAAAATAAAATAGTATGCAAACATTTGGATGATATGGATTTGAAAAATAAATAAACAATGAGATTGATCATTATTATGAATATAGTACTGGAATAGTTTTATATACAAAATATATTGTGCGATTTATTGAACTTGAGCAAAACAAAAGTTGCTACGAAAATCTGCAATTATTCTATATAGCGTGAAAACTTCGTAGTGCTCTCCTCTTTTATATAACCAAATCAAGTGAGACAACTGCCTCCAAGTAAATACAAATTGTCAACATTTCTTGCCACGACCACGCACTCTCCTCCCGTCCTGTCGCTAGAATTCTTTGTTTGCCAATTGCTATTGCGATCCGAGAAACTGCCACACTCGGCCACACATAGTTTTTGACAACAGGTACAAACCCCTGGAGAATGAATTAGTCCCACTCTTCCCGCACAGCAAGGCCTTTTAAATTGGGAGTACTCGGCCAAGGCTCGGCATCCCGACTCACACTCTGCAAAGTCATAACCGTCGCCGCAAGTTATGGACTGAAGAAAATTTAAAAAACAAAAATATCAATGCTATTAAAAATCATAAATTCTCGCGACGCACCACTTGTCCCAGTTTACAAAGATCGCACGTAATTATGAAGCAACTTACTTTGAAGACGGATTTTTCATCCGTTGATGATGGCTCCAGGAATGTTTCCTTGTTCTTGGCTGATGATTCTTGTTGAGGATGATGATCAGGTTCTTGAGAGGTGGCAACCAGGAGGAGGATGACAAGAAGCACTCCCACCCCAATCAGAGCCAGCATGCGGGTCATCATGGCGAGCTGTGGAGACTTCCTTTTGAAGAGAAAAGCGGAGGAGGACTTGTGGGGTAACGCGATCTCTCCTCCGCCTCCTTCCTCCATTCTTGATAACTTCAACAAAGTTCTCCAAAGTTGAACGTCGTGAGCTATAAATTACGAGTTACGGGATGAGTTATTTTACACGTCTGCGGGCTGCTGGTGGGATTCTGAGAATGAGTATGATTTTTTAGATGGCAAACAGGCGAGGTTTTTTTTAGATGGGTCGCCAACGAATACGTAGCGTCGCACACTCACAAGGTACAAGTGGAAAAGTTATTTTTTTTGAGGAAGTAGGTAGGTACTCGTCGTGAATGGAATTATGAATGAATACCTATGAATTATGAATGAAGGCCAAAAATACTTACTCACGTACACATAGCATAAGTACCTGTGTCCATTCCATGAGAATGTGAGAGGATGAATGAGTGGTCTATTGTCTCCGTCTCCTGCATTAAAATCCGTTGGCTTTAACCACTCGCCACGCTATTTATAACATCCAAAAAATAGAAAGAATTATTATGTTGTATGCGAGGAGTGAGTGAATTCTTTAGTAATCCTATTGTCAGTTTAAAAACCCCAAATTCTAAAACTTTTGACCGAATGAATGGGCAGTATGGGCAGCTCTAGCCATTTGTAAATTCTTCTGAGCTGTGAGCTTTACCAGAGGGAATATTTGAGGTGAGATGTTTTTTTTGAAACCCCACCAAACTACTCACAAACTCCTGATAAAAATACATTTTTTCCAATTTCAGTAGCGCAGCAGGCATGTATGCTAGTTGGTAAAATTTTTATTATGACAATTATGCTCCATCACTATGTCTCTCTACATTCCCAGCTAAAACTAATGGACAAAATGGGTTGATTCCAAAAGTAGAGATGCTGTTATATATGACAGAGATGGGAATAGGAAGTGAAATGATATAATATGTATATGGTTTATATGCATGCAAAAATATTAACTCCACTCCACTAACAACATTTTTTGCGTGATTTATTATTGTTATTAAATGACCCTTTAAAAATAATTTTTAAGCGAAGTTACTCCTCAAGTCAACATTAAATAAATGAATAAAAAGTAAGACGATTATTATCAAAACTGAAATGAAAATAATTTGAGAGAAACAGATTGTCTTGTAGCTGATGAACATTTGAAGATGATTAACTAAAAATATAATCGGAAACCCCATTTGATCACTGACTAA
Source organism: Dicranocentrus wangi (assembly GCA_036850665.1). NCBI lineage: Eukaryota > Metazoa > Arthropoda > Collembola > Entomobryomorpha > Entomobryidae > Dicranocentrus > Dicranocentrus wangi. Next base: position 4,819 of record JAANSN010005330.1, on the reverse strand, counting down.
AATCAGATCATGACGAAGCACAAATGCCTCCGGGCAGGTATACATCCACCTCATTTCTTGCCACCGTGACGCACTGGACGACCGTGTCGTCGCTATGATTAAACTGCAGATTGATTGGATTTGGAGTGAGATCTGAGGCAGTATTGTCGCACTGTGACCGGCACGTGTTTTGACAGCAGCTGCAAACCCTCCGAGTTCCTGGTTTCCCCGTTCCATCATGCAACAACTCTGAACAACAGGGCGTTTTGAATTGAGAGACTTCCCCCAAGTAGCTGCAGCCCAGTTCGCATTCTTCATCACTTCCTTCACGACAAGCCACAAGCTGGGGGGAAAAACGGGGAAAGGAAAATTAACATACCAAATCTGCCAGGAACACTAACCATTGAAAAATATAAATATATACAAAAAATAGTAATAACTTACTTCTAGGATTATGTCTTGGTCAGTCGATGACTCGTCTTCGTCTTCGTCTTGGCCTGGAATACCCGGATCCTGTGAGAAGACAACCAGGAGGAGGAGGATGAGAAAAACGGTCACCCCGGCCGTAGCCAGCAGTCGGTTCATTCTTAGCTGCTTCGAAGTGTTCATTTTGAATAAGGCGACTTTGATTGAGTGGAAATGACTGGTGGTTGCAAAAGGTGAAGGAACAGGTCTCGCTCCTCTTGCTCCGCGTTTTACTAACCAACTCCCTTCCTTGATAACAATCCCCTTCAAACTGAACAGCAAAACCAGCTTCTCTCTTGCGTGGATGAGGACAACAAAACCTGAGGGCTGCTCCTGGGAAAATAAAACGAATGTTTTTGGTATATAAAGGAGTCGCAGGACTGGGATTGAAATAAAAAAGCATGTCCATCCATTGAAATAATAATCCTATTGTTCACTGGGATCCCAAATGATGAAAGAATGGGCGATGATGAGACGAGGACGAGACAGTTGTGAAATGAAATGAATGAAATTTACTTAGGTGATAGGTGAGGGGTTATTTGGTGACTCCCGAGTGAATTCTAAAAACTCCCGAGTTTTTAATTCCTAAAAAGACGTATATTTTCTCTATCTTCAAAAGCGTACCCGTAGTCCTCTGCTTTGTGCTGTTTCTTGGTTTTGAAACTCTGTCTGATTGTCCTTACTTCACAATATAAATATGTATGTATGTTTTAATGCATTTGGTGAAAAATGAAATGCAATGATGCTGCGTCGGCCGAAGGTTATTTTAAGTAGAAAAGGCTTGGCTTTAGCTCTTTATGAAATTACGCATGCTGTGTGTGTGGAAAAGGGAGGGGGAGAGGAAATGAGGGAAGGAGATGGAGGAAGAGGGGTTTTCTTGTGTTCTTTTGCCTTTTGCTACTTCCTTATAACATTTATGTTCAGTGATCTTGTTTGGCATGGAATGGATGTCACAGGTTGTTGTCCCTCACTAGTCTGACTGAAGTAGGCAAAAACTTGTAAATGAAACAAATCATGGTCAAAGTACTTAGTTTGGATCGTGCTGAATATTGATAGATGCGAGGTTTGTTTTGCATTATTTAGTGACAGGACAGATGAACAGCGTGCGCGTGTAGCGAAAATATGAAGTAGATTGATAATTGAATGAATGCACCAAACTTTACCACTTTTGCAAGATGAATGCACGATATTACCACTTTCGATTATTTTTCCCCAATTTATTAAATATAGACCCACTTTTTGAGAACAACCCAGCGGAAAGGAGGGGTCTTGATACGCAAGAATGTAGACACATTTAAGCAAGATAACTTCCGAAAAAACGAGATTTTTTCTTGAATTGAAATGCTTGATAAGGTGGGAAACAAAATTATAGTAAATATTATTATTTTACTACGTTTAACAAATGAAGAGACATCCGTATTCTCTCCTTCCTCCTCATGACACGTGGACATCATCACCAGCACCACCACCAGTCTTGCCACAAACGGCCACAGCGGAGTACATGAATTGATAACCAGCCTCATCAAAATCCCGCGAAACCACCACGCACCCCATCTCCGCAGGACTTATTAGCTCCTCCTCTTCAATTTCATACAAATATTTGTACGAATTGCAACTTTTGGTGCATTCCCCTTGCTCTCTACAGCAGGTGCAGAACGTAAAATTATCTTTTTCAATTTCAGACATCTCCTCATCAGAAGTTGACCTGTTTGCTCGGCGGTGGTGGTGGACACAGCAGGGGGAGCGGGGTTGGGATTCTTGGGAAACCTTGTTGATGACATCGCACGCCGTTTTGCAGTCCTCCAGCCTGTTGCACGATATGATCTATGGTAAAAAAAACAATTTGAAGATACAAAGTTAGCCTTCCCATTCCGTTTATTTGGCGAGAAACATAATAAAAATGTGTGTATTTAGCTTACTTCGTTGGGAGATAACTCAAGACAAGAATGTTCGGAGGAGGAGGAAACTTGGAGTTGTAAGAGTAGACCCACTCCGCCCATCACCACAATTAGAGTCAGCATCCGGCTCATTCTGAAACAGACAAAAACGGAGCGCTTGTTTCCTCCTACTCGTCGCAATGTGAAGTGAAGAACTCGAGCTTTTTAGATTTTAGGAACAGGCGAATGTCTACTTTTTCTCGTCGTCGATGTCAATACCGGATGCCTACATTTGCACGGAGGTAGTACATTTGTCCGTCGGCATAGCTTTCTTAAAATGAGAGAGGAGGACGGGACAATCAATCAGGGAGTTTGATTTATATCAGTCCCAAAAATAGTAATAGCAGGATTAAGTCAGTGTGGCAAAAGAAGAAGAACAGGACTCGAAGAGGAAATCAAAGGGACGTCGTGTATGTTTTTATGGAATCCTTTTTTCACAATGACTGAAAGAATGGGTGGTAAGACAGTAGTTGTAATTATATGTTCTCACAAAATATGTATGGGATGGGAGAATACATATTTTCGAATGAGACTTTACTTCCTTCAAGCCCATTATTTGTGTCCCTAATTTTTCACCTTCTTTCTAGTTTGTGCTGGTATACCGCGTCCAGACATATACCACAGCATTTGTGTGATACTGCTACATGGTATAGTATAGGTAGGTATAGCATTTAGTCATTGCAACCACAATTGGTTTATGAGGAGGATGAAGGGAAGGACAGGAGGGCGATTATTGTTTGGAGTGGTACCAAGAAAGAAGGCCATTGAAAACAACAACATACAGCAAATCTCATCTCCCTTTCTCAGTTCAGCATTGCATTGTTAAACCATTAAGAAAGGAAAAGAGCATAGCATGTGGCCGCTTTTTTTAGGTTGTCACACAAAATATTTGTGCACTGTGCTTCTTGCCGTCTGCAATACATATATATACGTCAACGTCATTATTGGTCTCTGACCCAAAGTTGTCATTTCAAGGAAGAAGGGAACGAAAGGAACGTAGTCTATGAGGATAAATAAAACTTGCACAAAGCAAACCAAAAATACGGATTTCAAACAAAACTTTCGAGATGCAAACGAGTATTTAGCATGGCGACTCTAGGCTTTGAGAAGCTCGTGATTACGTATACAACGTTCATTACATTTAGGGCTGAAGTTTAATTTGCTTATTATTATGACCAGGAGGATAATTTCCCGATACAAATTGCTCCAATGAAATAGAAATGCAAAAAAGAAAAGAGAAAACATGATAATATTAATATCGTACCAACAGATTGTGTACGATGTACCAGACCAGCAGCAGAGCAATTTGATAATTTGCCTGTCTATTCTTCTTTTTTGTTTAAATTAGAGTATGGTGAGGGAGCATGGAGTGAGGGAGCATTCGATCCCGATACCTTACTCCAACCAGATTACTTGAGGTGAACCTCGGTATCATCAAAGTGACTCAACAGTATATACAAGTGTTCCAGGTTTAGAGGAAGGCACGTATTAGTTTGGAACATAACCCACGGGATGCATTTTCCAGAAATAAACAAATTTTATCATATCCTTTCAGAAACCCAGCAAATTTGTTTATTTTGAAAATTGCCATCCCGTGGATTTTTCCCCAGAAAAAATGCTACTCAGAGTACTTCTAAAATCTCCAGCAAACTTTCCATATAAAAATTAACCATGGCGTCTATATACTTTGGGTATCATTATGTATACTTACTTTTGCAATGATAATAATTTGACCACTTACGCAAAAAATTTGCATCAATCCCAAATTGTTTATTATTTCCTACGACACAAATCCTAGGATAAATCTAAATTGCACTTGAAATTTTAAATTACAATTAACTAACTTGAAAGCTTCTTTCTTGCTGTGTTGTTGATATTATTAGTAACTTAATAAACTCAAGCAAGGAAGCCTTAGCCGCAATCAACCAAAAATTGTGAATGCCCATTGTCCATTAAATTAATGAGAAAAAATGTTTTGTTTTTCTTAAATTTAATTGTAGGTTTGCTCATTATTAATCAACAATGTTCGAAATAGCCCCACCATACTTGCGTGCACAAACTTGATCACCCTCACCTTTCTAATGACATAATTCCCCCATCCAAAATGCAATGGCTTACAAGAGCTCGCAAATCTTTTCATGTATTTAGCCTCCTGTCGTGACCCCCATTCCTTCCTTTTCATCGACCTCAGCACGGTCCTGCTCAAGTCGTGATACACGCCTGCGGCGTACAAGCCGATCACCGCTCCTGCCAGAAACGCGCCAGACCACCAAATCATTATCGCCATATTCGCCAACTCCATCCTCATCTCTCTGTTTCTTCTGAGTAGCGAGTAGTTGCAGTAGAGGACCACCGTCGAAGCGATCGTCTCAAGAGGGACAATCAACTTGCCGACCAACTCCATTATGAGCAAATGCAAAACTTGGAAGGCCCGATGG
>JAANSN010005329.1:0-12689 GCA_036850665.1 Dicranocentrus wangi | reverse complement strand
CTCTCCTATCGATGAATCACTGCACTCGTAAATTGGATGCGCAATAGAACCCACAAATACGCGATAAAATGGCGAGAACATACAACGAGAGCACGATGTTTGTGGAATTAAAGAGCGGTACATTTACTCATCATATAAAATAATAGTACTGATAAATGAGAGATAGAGACAGAGAGAATGGAGGAACAATTAATAACATAGCTTAGGCGCATTACAATTTTTTTTTCTGTAGACAGTAGAGAAAAAATATAATATGTTGTACGACAGATTATATTACGGTATAGTGTAGTAAATAGCAGAGACGGTAGTGTTGTGTGTATACGATGTACCTATACAAATACTAGTTGTGGTATACAAATCAGTGTTTTCTTCCTCGGGAACAATTACTATTATACAACAACAACAATTGCACGCACATATACGACACATATTTAATTAGAGACACACTGGAGATGTTGATGTGATGATGATTTCCTGACGGGTCACGGAGGAGGTTCCTTAATTCATTCTTCTCCACCACGAGGACCAAGGAGGACGACTTACGATATTATATTCTTCTTCTTCTTCTTTTTATAATAATATATTATTCTTCAATCCGTTATATAAGTTATTACGACATATATTGGTTGGTTATACATACATGGATCATATAATGGGTTTTCTCGTTATCTTATTTTCTATTTATTATTATTCTTTTAGCTAGCTATGTACTCCACAAATCTACTACTACTACTTCTTCTTCACTTGCTGCGCCATTTGACCCGCTTGTCCAGGCCTACAAAAACAAATGCAATTTCAAATTATTACTAAATAATAATTGATATCGATTGATTGATACTATTGATACCGGAGTCACTACTTGATAAGCTTATTTCATCGAGACTTACGATAATCAATAATATAATATACATACTCACCTCTGGGGCGTGCCAGGACGATTTCCACCGGCGACATTAGCACCAACCATACCCGCGTTACCAGCTACCGCGTTCGCGTTACTCACCGGAGCGTACTGGTACTTGGCCTTCTTCTCTGACGGTTTCAGGATCTACACAATACATTCAATGCAAACAAACAATGATAGCGAAAAGCGATGATTGCATTAAAATGAGCTTTAGCATTTAGCTGTACCTGAAAAGAGCACATGAGAGTCTCGTCGACAGACATCATGCCTCCAGCGTTGTCGAATTCCCCACAGTAGTTCGGCGCAGAGAAAAGCGTGACCAGTTGTCGCTTGGCAAAAAATTCGTAGCCGTCCTCTACCACCTGCACAACAATTACATAATTTCCTAATGCGTAACAAACTTGAACTTTCTTCAATAATCGCAAATATATACATATACTTAATGTAAACCCAGCTGATGCATTACCTGATGGGCCCTACAAATCAAGTCCAGATCGTGTCTGTTGAGAAACTTGGTCACAACATCGGCTCCGAAAGTGAACGACACACCGCGGTCGTTCTCTCCCCATCCCGTCACGTCCTTGTCAGGATCAGACCACAGCAAGTCGCAACTACACAAACATATATTACATGTCACAATTTACTAGCCTGCCCATAATAATAACAAAATACGTGTAAGTAAAAAGGCGACTGACAGCAATCCAGTGTCTGGAACATCAGTAGGTCTCATGATTCTTCGAATCTGCTCCATGTTCTGCAAGTCAGGACTGAGTCCTCCGTGGCAGCAAAAGATCTTCTCGTCGATGATTGCTGCGATGGGGAGGCAGTTGAAGCAGTCTGTGAACGTCTTCCACAACTTTATGTTAAATCGCCGCTTGCCTAATAACACACAAGTGAATACATAAAATTACACAATAACATAACAGCGACAAACCGATCAAGTTTTATACGGCTTACACTCATCGTAGAACCCATAGATCCTGTTGATACTGGCGCACTCGTGGTTTCCCCTGAGTAGGAAAAAGTTCTCTGGGTACTTGATCTTGTAAGCTAAAAGTAGACAGATGGTCTCTAAACTCTGTTTGCCTCGGTCGACGTAGTCCCCTAGAAAGAGGTAGTTAGCCTCTGGAGGAAATCCCCCGTACTCGAACAACCGGAGCAGGTCGTTGTACTGACCGTGGATGTCCCCGCATATCTTCAGGGGGGCTTCTAGCTCCAACAGGATAGGCTGCTGGAGAAAGATCTCCCGAGACTTCAGGCACAGACCTCGCACCTCCGCCTCCGTCATCTGCACTGTCTTTCCGGGACGGGTTCCTCTCACTAACAAAAAAAAACATTATGAACAATTAGTGATTATTATTAACTTCGTAGAATTACTTTATATAGCAGTCAATTTAGTTGACTGACCCTCGAGCAGCCGCGTAATCAAGCTGTCCACGTTGAGATCTGAAGAGTCGGTCATGATGCCTGGCAATTAAATATTCTACCACTACGATCTACTGTTTTATTAATTATTCTCTCTTCTTCTCGTCTTCCAATCAAACTGCTGACTGCTGCTCTCCAGTTCCAAGTCTCGTTTCTCCAGTAGTATTATTATTATTACAGAAAAAAAAGTGAAAAGTTATTCCCCGTCCGGCACTGATGACTTATCAGCCTGGTCTCCACGACATGTGTGTAGTTCCAGTTCCACACGACTTTTATATATTTTTTTAAAAAGTGTGTGACGAGTAGACAACAAATGATTTAGTAGACTTCTTCCACAAAAAAAAAGATTTTATAAATAAATAATTATCCCACGACCAATTTTTATTTGAGCTCAGCTCCTTTTTTTTCTCATTTCTTATTTGGATTTTTTTAGAGAGTTTTCTTCTCCTCTCTCGCTCGACACACTCGCTCTTCACCAGCACTCGTCCATTTTATGTGTGGACGGGATAGGGAGGGAAATCGGCAGAGAAATATTATACCATTTACATACTTTATTCCTGTGTGTTTTGTGTTACGTGACGTGTTGGATGGATGGACGTGTTATGTATGTAGTCTCTCTCTCTCTGATTTTGTGCATACGTGACACGGATATAGGCAGCTAGCTAGCTACACAATACACTACTGAACTGAACCATGTAACTTGCTATGCTTTTGCAGTGGGGGGAGGGATGGATGGATGTGCTCCCTGAGCAGTCTGATTGGATGGGAGGGTTGAGGGGATGCACGTCAAGTAAAGTGGGTGGGTGGTGCAGGGTGCCAAGTGCGAACCCCTGTACCTCCCTACTCAAGCACTGTCGTCGTCGCTCGCTCGTCGTGGAATGCATGGTAAGTATGTATTTGGATTAGATGTGCACTTGCACTTACCTTTCATTGCATTTTGTTGAGCTTCAGCGTGCTAAAAGCTCTTGCTGTTTGCTTGCTTGCTGGCTGATTGCCGATGCCGATGTTCATGTATGTGTGTATGTTGTTATTATATAAACTGTGACGTAGCGGACATATATGTGTAATGCATGAGAATGACATAATGATGAGAAACGTCGTGCTATCCAGAAATTGAATGAAATTTCAAAATATTCGCGAAATTTGTCATCTTCAGTCGAAAGTATATGTAATTCACGGGGAAGTAAGTGGTGTAAAACTAGCGTGCATTAGATTTTCAAATTACGCAAGAAAATAGCCGAAATTTTTGAATTTATTAGCGGAGGACTAGCCAAAACAATCCCTCCAGTCCATTTTGCATATAAACCCGACGATTATATAAAATTAGTAATTAACAAGTGTACAATAACAAATAAATGTAATAAAAATAGCAAGTGCATAATAAAGGGAGCTACTTTTATTCTCACTTCAGGTCCAGTGACAACGAAAAATTGCCCATATGGTATTTCTTGTAATCTGGTTTATTCATGGGTACATTGTATTATTCGGCAATAGCGCAGTTTCATGAAAACTACGCATCTACAGAAGTCAGAACTGAAGACAGACATACAGATTGGTATTTTATGAAGCTCAGTATCACACATGTTGTGCTCACGCTCACACTCTGAAACCTATATGTTACACAGTAGAGGTGACCGTGATTGTGATTCAACAACTGAAGGGAAGTTTTCAAGTAAACGAATCCGAAAAAGGGAGAGTGAAGGTGTTTGAAATCGCTCACCCCACCGCAGCGAAAACATAATAAAGTCATATGATTTTGGATGCAGGAAAATCGCACGTTTTTTGCGGTGCACTAAAGAAACTAACTGTTCGAAAAGGGCTTGGATTGGAAATTNAGAAACTAACTGTTCGAAAAGGGCTTGGATTGGAAATTATTCGAACCAAATTGTGATAATAACATGAATAAACTGCACGTTGTTGTTAGGAGGGTGCACTCCCGCAAAGGTGCTCGTCGCTTATCATCACTACCTAATCTGTCAACAACAGAGCCTATCAATCTGTGGGTAAATTAAGCTTGAAACTCTGAATCAAACTCTAATTAGCAATATTAGCATACCTGCAAAAGTCAGCAAAATGAGGTATATACAAATTATGGTTTCAGTGGAAGCGGGAGGATCCGCCGTCAATCCACGACAGGATCAATTTCAGGTGGCAGAAGGGCGAGGGTCCTTCAGTGACTATCCAGAGAAGGCCGTCGAAGAAGGCAGGCCCACCGGAACCCCTTTCAGCAGGAGACTGGAAGCGGATCGCGTCATCATGCTTATCAAGACTGACTTGCTCGTTTCCCTCGATAACGACAAAGGAGAACTTTGGGAGAAAGCTGGGGGAAAGCTATCCCGTGGTGATCGAGTACAGCTCTCCGAACATTGCCAAGCCGCTGCACATGGGACACCTGAGGAGCACCATTACCGGCAAGTGTGTGACCAACTTGGCTAGCTTTGCAGGACATGACACGACGAGCCTGTGCTTGCTCGGAGACTGGGGCACTCAGTTTGGAGTCCTCCACACTGGCGTTATCAACAAGTTCAAGGAACACAATAACACTCCATCATCAGTCACTTTTCCAGACTTTGTGCGTTCGTTGAGTTTACACGAGCTGCTGGCTATCTACGTCGAGTCAAGCAAGAACGAGAGTGCAGAGTTCAGAAACAACGCGCTCAAGTACTCTGCTCTGCTGGAGGAGGAGTTTGAGAAACGAATCACTTCAGACTCTACGGCGTTGTGGGAGCACACCAGGAATATCACGTTGGACCACCTCAAGCAGTGCTACGAGAAGATTGGCATCAGTTTCGACTCGTTTGAGGGGGAATCAGAGTACTGCCGAGGGAGTGTCCACACGAGCTATGCACTTGAAGCGCTGGAGAGGCGAGGACTGGTTTGTAAACAGCCTGACGGGTCTGTACGTGTGCGGGTATCTGATGACTCGACCGCTGTGATTCTCAAAAAAGACAACTCCACTGTTTACCTCCTCCGCGACATTGCTTGCGCTCTGAAACGGATAGAGGCGTACGGAGCCAGTTCCCACCACGTGTACGTCGTTGACATTGGCCAGTCTGACCACTTTCGGAACCTGTTCAGGGTTCTACAAGGGTTAGGGGTCTCTGCTAGTTGTGAGCAGGGTTCGGAACAGCTCCCATTCTCCAGCAAACACAGCCACGTGTACTTTGGGAAGGTGAGCGGGATGTCGAGTCGGGCTGGGAAGTACGTGCTTCTCTCCGACGTGATCAGCGACGGGGCTACGCTCATGCACGACGAGAGGAAAAAGTCGAAAAACGCGAGGAACACTGACGACTTTTCCGTTTCTGAGACACTCGCTGTTTCTGGCTTGGTCGTTAATGCTCTAAAAGTTAGGAGGGGCAAGGAGTACTCGTTCGACTGGATGGAGGCTTTGAAGGGGAGCGGGAATAGTGGCGTCAGTCTCCAGTATGCGGTCGCCAGGCTTAGGAGTCTCGAGCAACGCGTTGGTGGGTCTGCTCTCACCGGAAATCTATCCATTCACGATCTCGTCGGAGTGATTGTCGACCAGAGTGGGTCCGTTGAGGTTAATCAGCTCGTCGCTTGTCTCCTAAAGTGAGTATAATATGCGCTGTCTCCAAGTATTTTTATTATGAATGTGTACGAAATGGTTTTATGTAAAGTTAAATCAGAGAATGAGAGGCAGATTATGTATTTGTAAATCAGGAATGAATGATCCCTTAGGAATGGGATAGGTTCAGGTTAATCCACCGATAAATAAAAATGATGCTTCCTTATCTGGAGAATTTTACTCATTTTGTTTTGTGACAAGGGCAAAACGAACCGTTTGTTAATACCGTACGGCTTATGTGCAATCTAAACACAGTTGTCAGTTGTCACAGGGGCTACGGTAATAAAATAATACAAAGGTACGGTACGGAGCCAACAAGAACCTCCACAACAGAACCGACCAACTACAACCTCCACAACTGAGCCAACAACAACCTCCACAACTGAACCCACCACCTCGACAACAATCACACTACTTCGTTATTGTCCGTGTCACAAAAAAAAAATGAGTAAAATTCTCCAGATTTGATATCTGGATAGTATCCCTAGCAAGCAAGTATCATTTTTATACATATATCTATGGGTTAATCTAACCATTAATTTTGTGATTTGCAGTTTCGAGGACTCGTTCTGGCGATCATACTTGACCGTGGAGCCATGCGTCCTAGTTTCGTACGCGTTTATGCTGTCAGACCGGGTATCGAAGGCGCTGTCAGTGACGAGCGTGATAAACGAGAAAAACGAGCAGCTAGCAGCGTCGTACGCGTTCCTATTCCACACGTCGAGAATAGTCATGGAAACGTGTTTAAAAATTATCGGAGTGCCAGTTCTTGACAAAGGGTTTTAGATGCAAAAAATAATAAAATCATTTTAAAACTAATTTTTTGATTGGAACTTATATTTATTATAATAATATCACGTGTGTTGAACATAACAAATATATGAGGGTCACAGGTGTATCGTGTGTGTTTTTATTATGTGTTGTTGTTGTAAACAAGAAATTCCGTTAGTCCATTGGCACGGCATCAATCATTCAACTACGTTACGCTACACTTTACATATTATAGAGCTAAGCTAGAGCTACGTGTATGTAGTACAACTGGATTGCATGGCAACAAACAAACGCTATATTCTTTATCATTACAGTTAGTGCTCTAATGTTTGAGAATCGCTGAAACTGTTTATATCTCCTAGACAACTAACCCATTACACTAGCCACCTATAAGTAATAATTTTAAATACGACGAGTACGAGCTAATAATACATGCTAAGAACGCTGTATATTCCGTTTTGGGCTAATCAAGTTAGATTGAATATGGTCACCACAGCTATTATTTCATACTTCTCACAAGCTTTTTCAATTTAATTTAACCGTTTTGATCGGTGCTGTATCGGCTGTGTGTGGCCCGGCTAAGCTACTATACTACAATGAGATCATACAAGTAATCGTAAACTGAACACAGGGCTAAACTGACGTGAACCACGTAAAACGCATATTAGTTTAGCTTTCTATGCGAATAGGTACGATGGCACTATTTGTTCACTTGTGTTGGCGTAACGGTTCACAATAATTGTCAATTAGCCTAACCCTGTGTATAAAAAATAAATAAAACAAAAAATTGGATCTTGGTCAATAGTACAAAAAAAATTGAAACAATATAATTACGTTCCTAGAAGGCTACAAACAACAACAACAACTAGCATACGATTCTAACTTTATTATTGCTGTTCCGGATTATTGTTATCGGTCTCACTCTCCTGCCTGCCCCTCTCAAGCACATACCTGGCCATGTTATCAGCGTATCCCTGCAACTCCTCCGGGTTATGCTGTGCTTTATTACTCCCACCTGAACCACCAGTACCACCGTTTCCCCCATTCAAGTTCAGAGTGTCAGGCCGTTTCTGAACCTTACTGGCAGCCTCTTCTTCCCCATCCCCCTCCTCTTCAGCACAACTGCTGCCAGTAGGAATAACACTACCGCACTGACCACCACTTTTCTCTGCAGCACCACAAGTATCATCATCCGGAGCAGCACACCCACTAGAATCCTTCAGCTGCCCACTGCGGTTCGCTCCCTCCACGATCAGTTTCCCGATCAACTCTCTTAATTCCCCAACCTCGCTCTCAATCTTCTTCTTGAGCTCGCCAATCTCTGCAGCACACTCACACCGATGTTGTGGCTGCTGTTGTTGACTGCGTGGACTGCCACTAGCGTTTGAGGTCAAAGGGAGCCCGTTCGGCAGCGACTGACTCATGATCCCAGCAGCAGCACCACTCAAAATCTCAACGTTGTTGTTTCCGCCCGAACTGAGTTTCTGGATCTGGGACCAGAGGCTCCTGATCGCCTCGAACTGGAGGGACCTCAGCTTTCTCTCCGCTGACAGGGATGATTTCAAACGGGATATCTCGGACTCGAGGTGCCTGCGTTCCACATACAGTAACTCTTATTATTTAAACTTTAGTTAAATAAACGAAATGGTATATAAATATTGAGTGGAGTGTAACCTGATGTGGTCCTCCTCCCTCCTGTGCCTGATGGAGTGCTTGACCCTGTCAGCAGCAGCAGCAGCATCAGAAGAATCAAAGCTCCTCGAACTAGCAGCGCCCCGCTTCTTCCACCACTTTTGTATCTTGACGGCAGCATCCCGTTTGTCGGCAACAACAGGTTTACTACTACGATTCGGGACTAGTGGTACGTGCGCCCTACTGCTAGGGTCACCACCACCACCTCCACCATTAAGGACAACGTGAGTGTTAGCAGTAATGCAAGTGGTAGGCGTCTGCAAGGGCGTGATAACAGGAGGATGCGTCACTGGACGGAAGTCTGGAGACAGTAGATCATCCAGAATTGGTAGGAATGTGGTGGTTGTCGGGAGCATTGACGACTGGTGCTGTTGTTGTTCTCCTCCTGAAGTCACCGACGACATTTTTTTGTCTCCCCCTAATTAATTTTACTATAACTTCAGTCTTTTGACTCGTTTCACAAAATGTTTTGTTTGTTAATAGAAAACTAGATATATGAGTTGCCACGAATCTGTTTAAATATGTTAAGAAAAAACTGTTGTTGTAATAATGGACGTTATCGGAATGGTGTTGTGTTGTAGAAGATTATTATCTTATCAATCAGCTGTGTAAATTTCAAAAGATTTTCTGTTTCAAAACAAAAGTCTTTTCGACTAATATTAAGGTCTCGTCTTGGTGGTTTTTATCTTATCATTCATTAGTATATTATATGTTTTCTCCCTTGCTCCCTTATTCTATCATCTGCCCTTTCCTAACCAACTACTCACGACTTTATATACTCTCTCCACTCGTCTGTCTGTCCGTCTTTTCAGCCAAAATGTTTCATCAAATTGAAATAAAAGCTACTGAAATGTTTAGCCCATTCTAGTAGTACCACCACAACTACAAGGTATTCTAAAACCCGATACGGCTATGAGTGAATAAATAATTATTAAATAAATTATTATTTAGTTTAACCAACTAGATTTTCGCACCAAACGCACATCCGCAAGATTAAACCGCATGACTCATGCACCCAAGTTCCATCCACAACAACAAGAAGTCAGTAGGATATATACCTAGGTATTTCTTTAGTAGATCCACCGTTCCCGCGTTACCAGACCAACCGTGCAGCAGCTCGATGGTATTTTAATTTACATGCAACAAGAGATGTTCCGATTTTGGACAAAGATGATCGAGATTGATTGAGAGTTAAACGACAATGACGATTAAAATCAGTACATTTTACGTTTATTTCAAACAATAAAATTATTATCGACTAAAAACTATGACAACGCAACATGATAAGAAACGAGAATATTATTTAATTTTTAAAACTCGTCAAAAGCTTGAACATCAGGAATGGTGACAGCACAGTCGCCGAAGCTCCTGGCGACCAACTCATCGAGGGCGTCCATATCCACCTCTTCCTTGATGCACACGTCGTCGTCATCATCATCACCATTATCGTCATCACCACTAGCAATGTTATGTACGGAGCGACTATCCTGATCATCATCATCATCATGACGAACTTGCACAGTTATAGTTTTTTTGCTGGGCACCTCCTCCCTGGAAACGGAGATGACGAGTCTCTTATCAGCCTCAACGTTCTGGTACTGCTGCGGTCTCCTGCCCCTCTTGGCAACATTATTGCGAAGCGCAACCCCCCTGTCCCTCCTGCTCCTAGGCACGTAAACCTCCCCCTCCTCTTCACTGCCGCTGTTCCACCGCTCGCTTTCCTCGCTCTCTTCGTCTTCGTCACTCGTATCGCGTCTCCTGCTAGGACGACCAGTGCTGCGACCACGACCCCTACCAGTAGCACCACTACTACCACCACGGCCCGAACCCCTACCCCTCCCCCTACCACCCCGCCCACCTCCACGCTTCCCTCTCGAAGAAGTAGAAACCTTCCTGACCCTGACCTCTCCGTCACTCTCATCACTAGGATCATCATCATCATCATCATCATCAGTTTTGCTGGAAGCGCGTTTCCTGGATTTCCGTCGACCGCGCTTGGCAGTGCTAGCAGACCTCCTGACGACGTTCCCTTCCCCACCCGACCTCTCCATTTTCTTGGCGTAGTGCTTGGGCCCTTCAGGATTAAGTATCGTGACACTACCCTTGTCCTTAACGTTGAGCTCCCTGACCTGGTCAAAGATCTCTTTAACCTGAACAGAGTGAACCATCTCGAGGTGCGCCACCCAAAAGTCCCTCCTCTTAAACTTCTTGGGGCACTTCAAGCAGACAAACTCGTCCTCTTTGACCCCATGGACCTCGAGAAAGTGCCTGGTCAAACTGAAGAGAAGAATCATCTTGCCGCAAATACTGCAAGGCATGGGGGTCCTCTCGATGGAAGCCTCATTCCCGTCGTTGAACCCTTCGCCAGCGGCGAGTTTCTCAACCCGCTTCTCCTTGAAGTACCCTTTCGGTTTCTTGTTGCAGCGCTGAATGTGAAACCCGAGCCCAGCCTGACTGTACCTAACCCTCCCGCAAAACTGGCAGGGAAAGTAGCAATCGGGATGTGAAGTCTTGACGTGCTCATCGAGCTCCCCACACGTGTCAAACCTGACCCCACAGCGCATGCAGTCATTGATGAGGCTGAGCCCACTCTTGTAGCTCGCGTCGTGGTACTTTCTCATGTGAGCAGTGAGGCTGATCACCTGTTTGAACTTTTTGTTGCAGATATTGCAGTTGACGTAGTTCTCCTCCTTGCTCCCTTCCCCGTGGATGTAGTACATGTGGTTCTTGAGGTACTCTTCGGCTTTGAACCCCTTCCCGCACTGCTCGCACATGATGCACTCGTCCCCTTCTTTAACCTCCGCCTTGGGCATGTGGTTCTTTTTCCAGTGCTTGTAGAACAGCCTCCCAACGTGGAACTCCTCCCCGCAAGCGATGCACTTCCCATCCACGAAGTTAGGATTGTGGTGCTCGTGCTTGTGCTCCGTGATGTAGCTCTTGCTGTAAGAAT
Organism: Dicranocentrus wangi; assembly: GCA_036850665.1. Classification (NCBI taxonomy): domain Eukaryota; kingdom Metazoa; phylum Arthropoda; class Collembola; order Entomobryomorpha; family Entomobryidae; genus Dicranocentrus; species Dicranocentrus wangi. Next base: position 1,361 of record JAANSN010005329.1, on the reverse strand, counting down.
TTCCACAAACCTCGCAAACGACATCGTTGGCACACTCCCTGGCCCTCCTCCTCTTCTCAGTGGGTCCCCTGACTCCAGACCTCCACCTCCTGTCAGGCCTGCCGCCCATGTGGTTGTACCGAAAGTGCCTCCAGAACAGCTTCCCAACACTGAACTCCTCCCCGCACACGGCGCACTTGCCGTCCACCCAGTTCGGGTTGTGGTGCTCGTTCTTGTGCTCGTTGATGTAGTTGGACCCGTACGCGTTCCCGCACATGTCGCACACCACGTCCCGCTTCACAGGCTTCTTTGTGTTCTTCGGACCCCTCGGCCCGTTCTTAGGTCCTGGTCTCGACCTGTACGTCCTCGTGCTCCCGTTCTTTGGAATGTACCCACCCGGCTTCTCCACATCAGCTACAACAGCCCCGCTATTCTGCTGCTGCTGCTGCTGGTTCGGTACGTACTGAGGCGTATGCCCTGTCGCTGGATTTTTATTACTCTGGTGCTGCGAGAGCGTAGCAGTACTGCTCGTTGGTGTAGCATACTCCACCTCACTCTTCCCTTCGTACCCCCCATCATCATCATCTCCTCCAGGAGACGGAGGTGGAGAGCAAGGAGGAGGAGACGGACTCCTCCCCCCATACGAAGAAGAGTAGTCATGATGATGATGATGATGCTGCTGCTGCTGCTGCTGGAACGATGAACTAGAAGGTGCAGTAGTATTATTACCGCTCGTATCCTGATATGAATTAATAGTCTCGTACAAGTTGGAAAAGTAAGAGGATGTAGCCTGAAACTGAATCTGCGACGGCTGCTGCTGCTGCTGATTATGAGGTGTCTGGTGGTGAATGTGAACGGAATGCCCTTGTGGCTCATACTGGAACTGCACGATTGGGTGCTGCTGCACCACAGCGATCACTTGACGAGGTTGCTGTTGTTGTATCACCACATGTTGTTGTTGTTGTTGTGCTGGTGTTTGTTGTTGTTGTTTCACGCGCTGCTGCTGCACTGCTGGACTGGTAACATTCGATGACGCAACTTCGTCCACAGGTTCCTCCTTGGCCTCCAACAGGGCCAGGTCCTCGGGTTGCAACGGCTTCCAGTTGTCGGGCCTCGGTTTGTACGCACGGAATGTCGCACGGGGTGGCTGGTAGTTCTTCATCAGCTCCTCCACTTGTCGCTCGATCTGGTTAAATGCAAATCAGTAAACAAAATTACCTATTATGAACACGACCGCGATACCTATATTTGATCCATAATAATAAACCCACTATAACTCATCTTTCAACCAACTTTAAACCAACTATGAATGAACACCTTTAAACCAACTTTAAACCAACTATGAATGAACATCTTTAAGCCAACTTTAAACCAACTATGAA